>JANIJG010007872.1:0-19003 GCA_024611175.1 Megaceryle torquata
ACCTCATCACTCTCTGGAGCTTCCTGAGGAAGGGACTTGGAGAGGGAGGTGCTGAGCTCTTCTCCCTGGGATCGAGTCCTGTCAGGACCCCCTGGGGATGGTTCATAGATGGACATTCAGATGTGACATCAGGAGGCATTTCCTTACTGAGAGGGTGGTCAAACGCTGGAAGAGGTTTCCTGGAGAGGTGGTTGAAACCCCCCCAGCTCTGTCAATGTTTAAGAGGCATTTGGACAACGATGTTAATAAAATGCTTTAGCTTTTGGTCAGCCTGGAAGTGGCCAGGCAGTTGGACTACATGATCACTGTAGGTCCCTTCTATTCAGGTCCTGGGGCTCTCTGGAAGGCAGCAGGGCCCCCACCAGGCCATGGCAAAGCCTTCTGAAGGTCTCTCTGGAGGGCAGCAGGACTCTGCCCAGACCTCCACAAAGCCTGGCAAGAGCTCTGGAACAGCATGACCCTGTAAGGGCTTCTGAAAAGGCTGGTGAAATCCCCAAGGGTCTCTGGGAGGTAGAAGAGCACTATCCAGGACACACCAAAGGCCAAGAGCTCTCTGGAGGGCAGCAGGGTCCCACCTGGGCCAGAGCAAAGCTCTGTGCAAGCCCTGGGGCAAGCCCTGGTGCTCTCTGGAAGAAAAGCCTCATGATGGATGTAAAAGGTGCATATAAAATACAGCACGGGGCCATAAAGAGCTGAGAGATATGTTGCCCATACTCAGCATTGTTGCAAGTGACCCCCATGGCTTGTCCACATCTATCACGGGACTCGTCTGTGAGTATCAAAGAACCAGCAAAGGAAATCAGTTTTGTATGAACCACACGAATCTGATACAGCACCCTGAGGTTTGCTGCAGGGGGCGGGGGGCTGCTCTGAGTCTGCTGGGCTCTTGAGAGACACTCCGGTCTCTTCAAGGTGTGCAGAGCTGGGGTCTGAAGAAACAGGGACCTCAGCGAGTGAGTACCCAGTGACACGAGCCCCGGGGTCCTGACATTCCCCCTGCAACTGGTGCTGCAGGCTGAGGCCGGCGCAGGCGTGGGCAGAGCCGAGCAGTGTGGAGAGGGCGTTGGATTCCTTGCTGAAGTTGCAGTGTCTAATATTAGTCACAGGACGTATACTTTAGAAGCCCTTTCAAGAAGGACAGAGATCCAGGGACAGCTTTCCTCTCTGTAATCCCCTAGAGCAGCACAGTCCTTTGAGGTCTGTAACACAAATCCTGCCAGGCTGCGCAGGGGGACACAAAATGGCTCTTGGCTACTTTGGTCTGTACTTAAAATAGGAACAAAGCTGCTCCCACGTGCCTCCCCAGAGAGCCCGGGACTGCGGGGAGGGGGTGCACGCACCCGAGCGTGCTCTGGGTGTCTACAGCACTTTTCTATTGCACCCCCAAAGCTGTAAACTCTGGCTCAAGCTGCTGAACTTTGCCACCAGGCAATAAGCCACCTTCTCCAGCCCCGCGAGGGTGGAAGGATACCCAAGGACAACACAAAGTTGTTCCTGATACCCGGCAAGAAAAAGGGGCGAGTGAGGCAGCGCGGTGGATGCCGGCAGCAGGAGCGGGTAAGTGGCCTGCAGCAAGCAGCGGGCTGTGCTGGCTCTGCACGCTGTGTCTGAGGCTGCCCTGTCATTGCAAACATCAGAGGTTTGGAACCACATGGGGCACAACCGAGACAGACACTGATGTCAGAGGGTGGCGGTGGGAGAGGGAAAGTGGAGCTGTGTCGGCGGGTCACCTGGAGGACTTAGGGCAGAGTCCAGGTAGCTGCTGAGGGACAGATAAGGGGGAGGGATTTCAGGGACTTTGATGTCCCCAAATAGAAAAATTCTTTATTAGGCTTGAAACAGGTGAAGAATCTGAATGGCACCAAACGTTGAGGATGGCCTGTGTGGGGGAGAAAGGAAAGCAGAAAATACCCATACTATGGTGGTAGCAGGGAGCTGCACGTTTTCTTCCTAGGGAATGGTCTGACCAATAGTACTGGCATCTCTTGGGATGGTGCTGACCCTCGAAAGGGAGCTGCTATTCCAGGACAGTCCCAGAAAGCCAGCCAGCCATGGGTGGATGGAGCGAGAAAGGGACCTAGAAGGTTTGCAGATGTATATACATACATAATCTCCCTGAGCAAGACATTCTTGAAAGCCCACAAGCTATTCTGCATTTCAGGATAACTAAGGTGGCAGAGACCTGCTCAGAGGTCTCTTGCTTTATGTCTAAGCCTATGTGAAAGAGTTTGGTGTGTTCATGGTATACTTTGTGAGAATATCAAAGCAATTGAAGGCTCTAGGTGTAAGTTGCTGAATCAAAGGGGTTTTTTCAATGTATCCACAACAATTGCTATATAAGGTCAGTGCTTCCAGTGTCAGACAGCACAGTGAACAACCAGGAGCTGGTAGAACCAACCGCACTGCTGGAACAGCCTGTGCCTGGTCTTCTGTAAGGGTGCTGCAAAAAGCCTGTGCTCGCTGCTGTGCAGGCTCCTCTGGCCTGCAGAGCAACAGGGGCTGCGATGCTTTTGGGTGCAGCACATTATGATACTGCTTTTTATTTTGTTGGACTGCAAATAGAGCTGGACTCCTTTAGGTGCCCTTTAACCGTGGAAATGCCCGTTACGGTGCCTACGCTGGCACCGTGCCAGGGCAGCTGTAGTGAGCAGGCAGATGTGGAGGTACCGTAGCAGAGCTAGAATTCATCATCTCTAAAGAAAGGGTGGCCAGCAGACTTGGAACAGAGTTACCTGCTTTCTGTGAAGTCACATGAGACTTTATATTGAATGACATAGCTTAGCTGATGAGGTAAAGCCGGTCATGGACGATGTAAAGACTGCCATGGGTAGGAGTGCTGGCATGAGTAATGTCACCAGTTTAGAACAAGAGCTGTTCTAGAGGAAAGGGAGGTTTGGTGCAGTTAATAACGGTTGATCCTCCTCTCACAAAGCACAAATGAAGTGTTAGTCATGGCATCTAGCCACCGTCACCCTCACTGCCTCACCGTAACCATGAGCCTAACCATATGCTACAGGGAAGTAGCTTTCTGAGTCTGTCTGCTACTGATGACCCCTTCCGAGTTTGCAAGAGACACAAAGTGCGAAGCGGAAAGGCATGTTCCAGAGGGCAGTCATGTTAGGAACTGCACCTTCTCAGCTTTCCTGTGTCAGTTGGATGCTCCTCCCTGAATGCAGTGCTGGTAAGACAGTGTCTCACAGCATCCTCTCCGGAGCTGAGGAACTGCAGGGAGCCTGCCACTTTCTTCATAAATGGGACATATTTCAGGAGTAGGTGAGCTAATCCTGTGGATACTCTGTGCCCTGGTCCTGAATTGTAATGGCTATGGGATGATCTTTAGGATTGAGAGGTGCTGGAAGAAGATGGTAGGATGAGGTGTCATCAGAGTCGTGACTCGCAGAATCACAGCATGGTAGGGGTTGGAAGATCATCGAGTCCAACGCCCCTGCCAGAGCAGGACAGAACTAGAGCAGATCACTCAGAAATACATCCAGAGACTCAGAGTGACTTGAACTTAAATAAAAGAACCCACCTATTTTCCACACTGTAATCGAGGTGAGATTTGGTGGTGGGAAGGTGGCCTAGTAAGGCTGCGGTCCCCAGCAGCTCTGTCCGACACCGTGTCCTTCACGCTGGAGCAGTCACCTCGCCGCCCACAGCACGTTGGACTGTCAGGCTGGGTGTGCAGGGACCCCGGGTTTCCACGCGAGGGTGCTGTCCACATTGGCAAAGGCCACACGCCAGGTTTTCCAGTAGAGCACATCCTAACCCCAGAGGGCACCACAGAGCTCACAGGAGAGCTGGCCACCAGGCTTGGCCAGAGCTTGCTTTGGACTTCCCGAGCAGGATTTCAGAGGGTGACTCTTTCATAGGTGTTCAGATAACTAGAGGACTTGTTTGAACACAATATTGTCCTGCTCACAGCGAGCTGCTGGCAGATCATAGAATCACAGAATCGTTTTGGATGGAAAAGACCTTTCAGATCATCAAGTCCAACCCAACACTGCCAAGCTCACCACTGACCCATGTCCCTCAGCACCACGTCTACATGGCTTGGAAACCCCTCCAGGGATCACAGGGACTCCACCCCTGCCCTGGGCAGCCTGGGACAGCCCTGGACAACCCTGGAAGGGAAGAAATTGTTCCTCAGCTCCAACCTAAACCTCCCCAGGGGCAACTTAAGGCTGTCTCCTCTTGTCCTGTCCCTTGTTTCTTGGGATCAGAGCCCGATCCCCCCTGGCTCCATCCTCCTGTCAGGAGCTGTCAGAGACAGAAGGTCTCCCCTGAGCCTCCTTTGCTTCAGGCTGAACAAGCCCAGGTCCCTCAGCTGCTCCTCAGCACCCTTGTGCTCCAGACGCTTCCCCAGCTTCGTTGCCTTTCTCTGGCCACGCTCCAGCCCCTCCATGTCCTGCTGGGAGTGAGGGGCCCAAAACCGACCCCAGGATTCGAGGGGCAGCCTCACAGTGCCAAGTACAGGGGGACAATCCCTGCCCTGGTCCTGCTGGCCACAGCAGTGCTGACAGAAGCCAGGATCTGGTGGCCTTCTTGGCTCTCTCTGGCTCATGTCCATCCAGCTATTGAGCAGCACCCCTAGGTTCTTTCCCACCAGGCACTTTCCAGCTGCTCTGCCCCAGCCTGGAGCATTGCAGGGGGTTGGTGTGACCCAAGAGCAGGACCTGGCCCTCGGCCTTGTGGAACCTCATCCCACTGGCCCCAGCCCATCGATCCAGCCTGGCCACGTCCCTCTGAAGAGCCTCCCAACCCTCCAGCAGAGCGACACTCCTGCCCAGCTTGGTGTTGTCTGCAAACTGACTGCGGGTGCCCCGATCCCCTCATCCAGATCACTGATAAAGAGATTAAACAGGCCCCAGTATTGAACCCTGGGGACACCACTTCTGTCTGGCCACAAACTCCATTCCCCACCACTCTTTGGGCCTGGATTGTGACTTGCACCAGTGCAAGGATTTCAAAATTAACTCTTGATTTAAATTTCTGCGAAGCTTTGTCGGATTAAGGAAGGCTCATGAGCTCATTTACATTAATCTTAATCACAGTTTATAAATCTTAAGGTTCAGTAGTTTTATTTGAAGTGCCTGCATAGAAGAGAGCATGTTGGAAATGGTGCTTTGTAGCCTGGGAATCTGCTGTCACTCAAACGGCTGGAAGTTCCTCCTGACATTACAAAGTGAACTGTGTGCTTGTTTCTTTGTCATCATAGACTAAAGCTTCTTTTATCTTCATGTTTCCTGTCTGTAGCTGGTAATTATCAGTCAAAATTGCATCAGAGGTTGAAAAAATAAATTAAAAAAAAAAAGAAAAAACTATTTGGAATTTTATATCAAAGACCTGGAATCCTCTTGTGTACAGCTGGCAAAAGGGACCTGGAGGGAGCCAGGGCTTGGGTCTGACCCTGCTCATAGATGTGGCTTAATTTGGGCTTTAAAATGCCCCAGATTACTGGGGACTTGACAAAGACAAATAGAGCTGATGGGGTTTTATTCCAAAGAAGGGTGTTCTTCAGGGACACGTGGCCCCAGAGCAGCAGGGGCAGCCTGCAGGCTCTTCCAGCAGCCAGGGAGCGCAGCCCCCGAAGGCTCAGTCCTGGTTCTGTGCCCTGTTTTCTAGGGGGACCTGATTTCCCTGGCCAAGCAAAGTGACCTGCCAGTCAAAAAGGTGGAGACCTGGTTCCGGCACCGACGGGCCCAGGACCGGCCCGGGCTGATGAAGAAGTTCTGTGAGGCCAGGTAGGTGGGTGATGGAGTCACCCAACCAGCGCTGCCCACCATCCCCACCCCCTGCCCTGTGCTTAGCACCAGACATGGTCCCCTGGGAGCCCAGTGCCATCCGTGGCTGCGCAAGGAGACGGTACCTGAGGTGGACCCCAGCAGTGAACACTGGTGACAGAGCCACCATCAGTGCTGCCAGCTTCATCCTTCCTTCCTTTCCACTTTTAAGTTCCCTTGAAAGAGTCCACTGCCCTGGCTGGAGATCAGGTTCCAATCTCAGGGGGATTTTGAGCAGCCACGACATTTGCAAAATGCATCAAACTTCTTTTCAAGATGATCTTGGTGTGAAATTAAAATGTTAAAATGTTCTCAGCATGGATCACTGGGCATAACATAAACTGGCACGGGACAGTTAGGAGCAGGGCGAGCCATGGACAGGGGTGGTGAAAACTGAAAAACACCAGAAAGCACCAAAACTGTCATAGCATCAGTTCAGTTCTGGGCCACTCACCACAAGAAAGACATCGAGGGGCTGGAGCAGGGCCAGAGCAGGGCAGCGGAGCTGGGGAAGGGGCTGGAGAACAAGTCCTGTGAGGAGCAGCTGAGGGACTGGGGCTGTTTAGTCTGGAGAAGAGGAGGCTGAGGGGAGACCTTCTGGCTCTGACAGCTCCCTGCCAGGAGGCTGTGGAGAGGTAGGTGCAGCCTCTTCTCTCAAGTAACTTACGACAGGATGAGAAGAAATGGCCTGAGGTTGCACCTGGGGAGGTTTAGATTGAACATCAGGAAGAATTTCTTTACTGAAAGAGTCACCAGGTGCTGCAACAGGCTGCCCAGGGAGGTGGTGGAGTCACCATCCCTGGAGGGGTTCAGAAAACATGTAGCTGAGGCACTGCAGGACATGGTCTAGTGGGATGATGAGATGTTTGGGGTTTTTTGTATTGTGGGGTTTTTTGGGGGGTTGGGTTTGTTTCTGTTTAGGGTTTTTTTGTGGTTGGTTTTTTTGTTGTTGTTTTTTCATCTTGTTGTTGACGGTTGGACGTGGTGATCTTAGAGGGCTTTTCCAACCATGACAATTCTGTGATCCTGTGATTAATTTTCCTTAAGCTATTTGCTCTCATATGAGATTTTCCTGCATCTCAGTAATATGTGGAGTCAGAAGGGAGAGAGGAGTCACCAGTCAGAGGAGTCTCTGGTTCTCAGCTTGAAGTTTAATTCTCTGTGTACACCAAGACCTCCATCAGGCATGGGATCTTCTCTCCCTCCCCCTCTGAAGAATAAATTATTTGGTGTTTGCATCCTGCTACGGTGCTTTAAAAAACCATCCTCCTCACGACAGCTTGTTCCATGCTCCACACTGCAGAGTTTCTAAGGAACCTGCTAAACCCCACCCCCAGGAGTCCTGTGCCACCACTGGGACAGATGAGGTGCCTTCCATGGGCTGTGGTCTACAAGGTTTGCCCAGTTGACCTCCAAACACCCCCATAACCAGAGGATTCTTGGTAGTCATGCTGCATCATCTTCAATCCTGATGGAGTACACGGGGAGTGTGGGCACATCATGGACCACAGCAGAGCCTGGGTGGGCTGTGGATGCCCCGGATCCCCAGAGGGCGTGTGTCCATGTGCAAGCAGAGCTGAGGTTCTGCAAATCCCTGTCCAAACAAGCACAGGTGCCCCTCTGGGTTTTGCAGCATCCTGGGCACAGCCCGGGGAGAGAAGTCTCAATTCCTTGGGTTTTTTTCTGTTTTAGCTGGAGATTTACCTTCTATTTCACCTCGTTCTTCTCTGGGCTGGCTCTCCTCTATGATGTAAGTACATGAGCAGGGTGATGATGTGGAGTGACACCTTTCAAGGGTTCCTCATTCATGGCAAATGAGGCTGATGGTCCCGGGCCAGTTCGAGGAGCACATCCAGTGTGGCCCTGACTATGAGTCCAAAGCCAAGGAAGGGCAAATTCAGGGACGTGGAGCAGAACAATCCTGATCCAGCAAAACCACCCCCCCTTTCCCCGGGGGGGGACCTGGTCAGGTGTCAGTGATGTTGTCACAATTTTCTCCTGGTCTTGGGTCATTGTCTAAATGATTCCCCACAGATACCCACACACAGCCCTTGCATCCCAGCCAAGAAGCAGACCCTGTTCTGACCGTGGCTGCTCCCTCCTGAGACCCTCCGTGTGACATCCCGTGCATTCTCTAATGACCAATGCATTTTGCCAAAGCTCAAGGGGAGGCTGGATCCAGCATGGGCACTTCTGAAGTACTTCTTCACACCAGTCATTATGTGTCGTTGAAGGGCTGTAGGTTCTCACTGCTGCCTTCTCTTTGCACAGAAGCCCTGGTTTTGGGACCACAACGTCTGCTGGCTGAAATTTCCACAGCAGGTGAGCAGCAACTCCACAGAATCACGGGACAGGTCATATCAGAAAGGGGGCCAGGAGGTCTCTTGTTCAACCTCCTGCTTGCCGTGCTTAGCTGTGAGGTCAGACCAGGTTACCCAGGGGTTTCTCCAGTCTAGTTTTGAAAACCTTCAAGGATGGAGACAGCGCAACCTCTCTGGGCAACCTATCCGACTGTTTGACTGCCCTCATGATGAAAGAGTTCATCCTTACCCCCACCTCTCTTGGTTTAACCTTTGCCTGCTGTCTCCCATCCTCACACCAGAGCAATCAGCTTGGCTCTTTCTTCTTGACAAGTTCACCCCAGGTGCTCCCTATGGAGCAGATGGAGAGGCCCTGCCCTCAACAGTCACCTCCTCTGAGAGGTTCTCTGTAACCCAGGCCTGGCTGGAAGCCACTGTGTGTGTGTGGCCCTGAAGGGACCAGAGGTCAGAACATCCCTTGACCTCTCGAAGCAGGGGTGGAGATGGGACATGTCCAAGACTCTGCAGATGGACACCCCAGCTCCTCTCAGTCACTTTTCAGACTGGCCAAGGCTGGTCCTGGCTTTGGACCAGGCTTGACAGTGCATCAGCAAACAGTTCAGTCACGGGGAACGTGAAAATTCAGGCATGACCAAGCCTTATTGTCCCAAATGTGGGTCAAATGAAGGGGCTTTGCCCAGGAGGATGGTTCCCCTCTCCCATCCCCAGGGCTAGGCAGGGGTGTCATGCTGCCCATTGCTTGTCTTGCAGCCTCTTCCACCTTCACTGGGTTGGTTCTACCTTCTGGAACTCTCCTTCTACTGCTCACTGGTGGCCACCCTGCCCTTTGATGTGAGGAGAAAGGTGAGTGGCAGCAGTGCAACCACAACCTGCTGGCTTGGTCAGCCCCTACCATGAGGTACTCTCCAGGGGTGGAAAGGACAAGGCACACATGCTGCTCTGAAGACTCATGAGCTCATGAGCTCCCTGGAGCTCTTGTATCCCACCACTGCACCTTGCTCTGGGTCCTGCTTGTGGCACAGTGGGGCACCTCCTGCTTGCTAGGCCGAGGAGGTGCTGGGGGCTGACAGGGAGTCCTCACACCCGGCCAAGGGACAGCTGCTGGGTGGATGTGGCATCAAGGCCTTTCCTGGCCCTGGTGTCACGTGCTGCCTGAACCAGAGGACTGTGTCCTCCCGAGGGGAGAGAGCTGGGCTGTTGTGCTGAGGGTCCTGTAGATGCACATGTGGCTTTCGCAGTGTGGGATGAGGTGGCCTCCTGGGACCCACAGACCCAGCATCCACTGTTGCCCTCACCTCATTCTACAGTGGAGACTGCACAGAGCTGTGCAGTTCAATCTGAGGTTCAACCTGTTCAATCTCTGCACAGTCTGAGGTTCAACCTCAGCTTCATTTGGTTGTTTAATTGGACGCTCACCTCTCTCTTCAGAGCCTTCATGCTTTTCCCTGGAGATGGGCCCTGCCCAGCCCTCACAAAGCCTGTCCTGCAGAAGCTGTATTAAAGTTACCAACACTGCAATAGTCTTTGTGGACAGGTCAGTTACTGGCCACCTGCGATGCTTCCTAGGACAAGCAGGGACCCACTTATGTGGCAGTGATCCCCCCTGGGCCAGAGCTGCCCTTCCCAATCCCTCCCCGGAGCGCTCAGGAGTCCCCTCCTCATCCCCCAAAGCAGTGCCTTTTTGCACATACCCATTTGTCCATGGACCCCCCAGCAAGGTCCTGTCTTTACATGAGGCATATTCCCCACCTCCAGCATCTCCAGCCCATTCCCATTCGTCCCCCACCATGGGCAGCACAAGGAGGTGGGGAGTGGATAGGACCTACCCCAGGCCCCAAGGGCAAGCTACTGTCGGTACAAAAAGCTCCTCAATACACAGGGGAGGGCTCTGGGAGGAAAACATGGGGTGTTAAGACAGGAACTTTGTAAAGGCAGACGATTGATTCATGGAAAACTTACAAAATCTGTCCATGTCTGCACCTCTGCCTCGCTGCTGCTTTGCTGGGCTTCCATAAACCGGGCAGGAAGATGTTCCTTGGGATTGTGCAGGGCTTCAGAGAGCTGCAGCGTGGTGGAGAGCACTGGTGCTTTGTGGAAGTGTTTGATGTGTCCCAGCGAGAGGCAGCAGCAGCCAGGAACGGGTGCTGCCACATCAAAGGAAGACTGACCCACAATCTCCCTTCTTCTGCCAGGACTTTAAGGAACAGATCATCCACCACATCGCCACCATCACGCTGATCTTCATCTCCTACTGCGCCAATCTTACACGCTTTGGGATGATTGTCATGCTGGTCCACGATGCCTCTGATTATATTTTAGAGGTGAGTTACCCCCATGTGGAAATGCAGATCTGTGCCCGTGTCCACGGGTGGCATCCTGACTCGTGCCGTACTGCACGTGAGGCTTGCGTGGTGACGTGTCCCACCACGCCAGCGCACTGAGGAGGTATCAGCAAGCGCACGGGGACTGGGACATGTGCCCACGAGCCTGGCAGCCCTTGTGGCACATGGGAAATCCCTCAGCTGCCTCAAAGAACACAAGCACGTGGGACACGAGGCTGTTTGTCTCTCTGCAGCTCGCCAAGATGCTCCATTACGTGAAACAGCAGCGGCTCTGAGGGGCAGTCTTCATCATTTTCGCCGTGGTTTTCATCGTCTCCCAGCTCATCATCTTCCCATTAATGGGAGTTCCATTGTTACGTTCTCTGACCGTGGATAACGTGCGCTGTCTGAGCTCCTGGAGAGATGGCCCTCCCTGCTGAGAGGAGGGGAGGCAGGGACCAGGACAGGTGAGCTCAAACACGAATGCAACTGGAACTGAGCAACCCAGGAAAAACCCAAGGGTTTTAACTATATTAAATATTAATTAATAATTAACTATATTAATTAATCTAAAGCCAAGACCCCTGCCCCTCCATTCCCACCCCCTTGCTGTCTCTCCTAAGCAGGGGCTGTCTCTCATGCTGTGAGATCTTTACAGCAGCCACAGCCGTTGACTTCTCATGTGCTTATCGTAGCACTAGGAATGTTTCAGGACCGTCTTTCTCCATCCTCCTGAAGCCATCCCCACCACACTCTGAGGGTAATTCTTCTCCTTTACTTCTGCTCAAGACCTGGTGTGACTCTTCCAGGGTGTTGGAAGTGGCCTCCTTCTATTACAAACACCAGTGTCCTACAAGAGGTACAAGTTGTACCAGGTAGAATTCCCCAACTTCTTAGGAGGCTAAGAAGGGTCTGCTTAAAGTAAGAGAAAATGAATACAGAAACAATGGCACAGCAGTTTAAGGTGACTCTCCGTCTATTTGAAATAAAACATGACAACCATGAGCACAAGCTAAGGCTTCAGGAGGTAGGCTGCTCAACATGCTGGGTGGGGATCAGC
The DNA here is from genome assembly GCA_024611175.1 of Megaceryle torquata. Classification (NCBI taxonomy): domain Eukaryota; kingdom Metazoa; phylum Chordata; class Aves; order Coraciiformes; family Cerylidae; genus Megaceryle; species Megaceryle torquata. Next base: position 11,486 of record JANIJG010007872.1, read on the forward strand.
AACGGTACCTCCAGAAGCCACACGCAGGCACCAGTCTCAGGGAGTGGCTTTAGCTCCACTGGAAGTGTTTGTCTCTTCTTCCCACTGCCGAGTCTCCTGCAACAGCTGATCCCAGGCAGCTTCCCAGAAACTCACTCCACAGCACTTGCGTTACAGCCGAAAGTTTTTGTTTTCTTTCAAACCCAAACATTTCATTTATTCCACCCAGCAAAATTTTTAACATGGGACATGTTTTACACCACAGGGATGAGTCTGCATTGCTGTCCCCTGCTCCTGCCCTGGCTCCATACCAGCACGGAAGGTGCTGGTGAATTGAGTTTGGACACCTGCAAGGCTGACTTAGCATAAAAAGTCTCAGATTCTGGTGGTGAAACGGTTCCCTTAGAGAGAAAAGCAGTAAGAGCTCGAGGCAACTTGCCTGAGAAAGATACCATAATAACCACGACTTCAGTTGTCTCTGTTGCAAGAAGTCAAGCCCCAATCCCTCAACCTGCTGTTAACATAAGGACAAAAGAGGTAACAGATGTCCCAGGTCAGACCAAGGGTCCGTCTAGATCAGCACCAGTCAGCAGCAGCACCAAGAAGCAGGTGCCTTCCAAGTGATCTGCTCTGGTTCTGCCCTGCTCTGGCAGGAGGATTGAACTCCGTGATCTTCAGAGGTCACTTCCAACCCTTACCATTCTGTGATTCTAGAAAGGGAGGAGCAGAGCAAATACACGCTGGATCCAACAGTGTTTCCCAGCTCCAGTAAGGCTTAGATGCCATGTCACAGGTAACTTGCAGAGGAGGACACACACGGGTGGTCATCATTTCTCTCTGGCGCTGATCTGCTCTCTGTTCTGTCTGCTCTCTGGTTCCAAACCAGTGTTTTCCTCCTTTCTGTCCCCATCACTGTTGAGAGTTTCTATGACTCCTGCCAAAAATAATGCCCTGCCCTACTGCTCATCTTCACCCTCAACTCTTCCCTAACTTCATTTAAACAATTAATTTATAATATTTTGACTTAAGTGCCCGTGGGTAGGTCCCCTTATAGTTTCATTTTTGCCTCTTTCTCCTCTCCAGACTTACTCTGGGAGAAAAGCTGCCAGTTCCTGCTTCTTCTGGGAAGCATTGAAGGTCTCTGATAACCAACCTGTCTGCCAAGACTGTCACCTTGCTGGTGGTTTCCTTACAGTTTCTGCAGGTCCTCTGGGCCCTGGGACATGCGTTGTGGGAGCTGGGCAGAGTGGGAAGCCTGGTAGTGCAGTCCTAGCACGGCTCAGCTATGCCCTGGGGACATGTGAGCCAAGTAGCTGCCCGGAAAGACACTTGACCCATCTATGTGTGAAGTTACTTGGCCTGCTTTAGTCTTGTGCCTTCTGATGTGTCTCTCTCTTTCCCACAGCACGTATTATTATTTTGTGACAAAGTTTCAGTTGTTCCTCATAAGCTGTCTGATTAACACCTTCCTGATGATCCTGCAGTTGTTACACATTTTCTGGTCCTATCTAATCATCTTCAGTGTCATCCTCTGTGGTGAGGTATGAAAAACTTTTATCTCCTTCATGTCACCACTACTCACGAGAGACCACGCAATCCAGGGTGGCTCCTGCCACTGTGGAAGTGGTGGGAGAAATGGGATGAGAGCACGAGAGCTTTTGAAGTCACATCTTGGGAACTGTGTGGATACCTTTGCTCAGAGATCAGAGCAGTTGCTCACTTCTGGTTTATGGCCGTGTCCTAGTGACATGGGAGCCATCCACAGCCCTTTCTCCTCACTGCCCAACAGCTTCTCAGCACGTGGTTTGGGACAGTACCTGTTGGTATGTCCAGAGTGGAGCAAGGAAAGAGCAAGCAGGTAAGCCTGGTAGACAGCACGCCGTGTATTTGCAGCTCTGAGGTGTGGGTGCAAGCCCCGGGGTTTTGCTGCATGCCAGCGTTTGTAACGGGATCACTGAAGTCATCAGAGATGCCAGCTCGCTGGCCTGCTTTGCTAGCTTAAGCAGATGGCTCCTTGGTAGCCTCCAGGTAGATTTGTGAAGGCTTTGGGGATCTGTGGCCAGAAAAAAAGCCACCCCAGTGTTGGTGTTGGGCCTTCAGCTTACACCTTGTGCTACCCCTTCCCTGAAGCTAAGTTAAGAGAAAAACCAGGGCTTTTTTTCTGGAGGAAATGACAAGAATTCTCTCTCCAAGTTTGCAGATGATTGCAAAATGGGACCAGTCAATTATGTCCACTGGACAAATACCTGTTGACTTTCAGAGCTTTGACAGTAACAAACTGCCCAAGAAAACATGCAGAATAACAACTGTAAATACAAACTTATTTTCAGCAGGTCATGTTATTAGTATAACAAAAAAGAAGCATTCAGAATTTATGAGAAAGTGTAACAAAGTCAGACTCTGGCAGTTTGAAGTCCGCTCCCAGTGCAGGAAGAACTGCAACACGGGCTTTACGGACAAGATCACCCTCGTTAGTTTTAGTGTAGCCACCAGGTTAACACGCCAGTGCTGTGACTGAGAAGGTCTAGCTCTCTAATCTATGTCAGGATACAGGTTTTGCAGCTCATTTACATTGCCCTTCTTTCCTACAGAAAAGAAAAGATGCCAGAAGTGACACGGAGGAAAGCGACAGGAGTGAAGCAGAGGATCCAGCAAAGACCCAAGAGTAACACAGGTCTTGCTGGAAACCACCGAGAGCTGGGGGAGGCTGGAGAGGCTCTGGAGAGGCCAGAAAGACTCACAGATGGGTCCACAGCAGTTTGCCAGAGACATCACCCCATGGTGAGGTGGAGGGGAAATTCATTGTAGCATTTACAGTCACCTTATGAGATGTTTTCTTCACTTCTCCTGTTGGGACCATGCTTTTACTACTACTCTATGATCATTTATTCAGGAAGAAAAAGGTCTGTCAGCCAAAGTATCCCTGTAAACAGGGGCTGACCAAGCTGCCAAAGTTATGACACCCAACTGCAGTTATCTCAAAACCTTCCCAAAGATTCACGAGATAAAGAAATGACAACTGCTGAAGACTTGAATGCTTTGCAGTTACAGAAGCTGCTGGCAGCCCCTGCCAGCCACCCTGTGAAAGGACCTGCACGGGCAAGTGGCAAATGAGTTTTCAGTTGTATAGCACAAAACGGTCAGGATTTGGGGAAGTTTTTTGGCCAACTGCTGCCAGCTGTGTTTGCTGGATGAACTAAGAGAAAATGTGACTAAAAGATTCTTCTAACTGAATGTCTACTCAGGGAGAAGGCTCCTAAAATTGAAAGCAACAGCAACTCTTCCAAGCACACGCTTTTCTGACAGAAATTAGTCTGGATTTTGGAATGCAGTAACTTCCTGCAGGGTTGATTTCATATTGTTGAGGTTTCATTTTCAAAACTGGAAAATAAGAGAGTCCCAATACTGCCAGGGGTGGTTGGGTTGGGTTTTTTTTCCTCTGTCCTACAGCACCAAGAGCTCCGTACACGCTGCTGGAGTCCCCTGGCACACGTTTTGATTCCTTTGTTTTACTCCTACAATATTTTCTGACACCAATGCAATGAATTTCCTGGCTCTCCCAGCTGTTCAAAGGACAGAGAGCCAGAGAGGTTAGAGGTCAGAGCAGCCCTTTATTTAGCATCAGCCCTGAGGAGTCTGTGTACCATAACAACGCTGACCCTGCAAGCGCTGCGTGGACACAAAGCTTTCCCTGCCTTTTGCTTCAACCTCATTTGCCAGGTAAAAACCAGAAAACACAGATTTACGAAGGAACAGATCTATTTCCAAAATTAAAACATCCCACGGGCCAAACGTGAGGCACTCAGACTCCCCTCAGCTGTGAAGCACGTGACTTTTTCTTCTGGATCACGCCCACGTATCAAACCTTCGCACGGAGACGCAGCCACGAATAGGAAGGGGGCAAGGGAGCTTGTTATCTACGACCTGGCACATATCAATGTAGGGATCAAAGAGGACTACAACAGGGAGGGCACCGTTCCCCTTCCTCTGTCCAAGGAGATAGATTCGTCCATTCACAGTGCTGCATCCCATGAAGAACTTCTGGGTCAAGCATTCCTCATCCACCTGGGTCCATTCATCTGTCTCCACGTCAAATCGAAATGCTCCCCCTCCTACGGTGTAGAGAGCACCGTTCAGTGATGTGATGCAGAGGTCATACCTGGGAGGGAAGAAACCCTTGATCAGAATCAACAGAAAGATCTGGTCCTGAAATACTCAGTGTGGCCTTGGTCCTCACAACAAGAGTCCTGTTTAAACAGAGAATCCCAGAAGCGTTGGTGGGACAGGACTTCTGGATTTCTCCAGTTCTTGGAGCAGGGACCAATCCTGGAACCTTTCATCTCCTGACAGGTCTAAGAATAATTTCTTACCTTGGAAGCGGGGAGAATGAGATGACATCCCAGCTGTCTGTCTCCGTGTTCAGCCTTTGCACTCCATCGTATACGTGTCCATTTTCATCCAGGCCACAGACCACGTAGATCCTGCTTCCCACACTGGCCGCATCTCCTCTCTCCACAGGTTGAGCCATAGGACTCATGCTTTCCCACCGTGACTCCATCAGAGCCATGCGCTCCACTGCTGGGATTATCCCTTCGTCCGTGCTCCCTCCCAGGACATAGAGGTAGAGCCCTGCTCCTACTGCACAGTGGCTGTTGCGGGACATCTTCATGGCAGGTCCTTCCAGCCAGCTGTTGGCCAAGCAATTGTAGATGAGCACCCAATCCACACTGTACCACACAAACTCATCCCGGAAATATCCTCCTGTCACAAAAAGGAAGCTCCCTGGAAAGAGAGCAGAGAAAAGTATCAGTTACATGAAAGCTGCAAATTGCTCCTGTGAACCAGGGCTCCCGTTTCTCCCTGGGCTGTGCCGATGAGGTGCAAGATGAGCAGAGAAGAATCACTGCTCTTTGTGTCAGTTTGCAGTATTTGGTTCCTCATCTGCACAGACACGCTGGGCCTGCAGGATGCAGTAAGTCCTTCCAAGTCTGCTCCCACTCTAGAACAGAATCATGGAAACACTGGTGGGAAAGAAGCTCTGGGGAATCTGACGTCCAGACTCCCACTTGAAGTGGGGCTACTGCCAACGCTAGATAAGGGAAGCCATGGTATTGAGCTCTCTTGAACTTCTCCAAGCATGAAGATTTCACAACGTCCACGAGCAAGTTTAACTTAACTATAAATCAGAAGTCACCATTTGCCAAAGCCATCGTGAAAGAGAAGGCAAATAAAACGTGCTGATTCAAGTGAAGTCATTAGACCCACTCCAGATAAAGCTAATGGAAGGCACTCAGTAGTGTCTCCACATGAAAAGAAAGAGCCAGCCCGGTCTAAGGTCCTCCCAGGACTAAGGAAAACAGAACCATTCTTTGAACAACTATGAAGACAAACACGAATGAGGTTTTAGCAACGCTGAACAACGTGGATTTACAGGAGAAGCAGCTGAACTCTGCACGTTTGGGTGTCTAAAGCCTCAACTTGTGTTTGCACTTGCTCAGTCCCAGTTCTCTGTAAGTTACCTACTGCTGCCACTGCATACTGGGTGAGGTTCCTGCGCTGCAGTGGAGAACAAGCCTGCCAGGTCCCTGTTTTAGGTTGAAAGAGAAATAATTCTTGCTGTTCCTTGTCATGCTTTCCTCCCAGGACATACAAGGTGTCGTAGCTCCGACCGACGTAAGGACACAGTTCTGGATTTTGCCAGCTGGGTGGAGGATGGTTGTCTAACTTCTTTATGAGTCTGGAAAAAGTATCTGGCTCTCCAGGGCGCTTGCTGCGCTTCACCAAGATATCGAGGAAGGACAAACTCAGAAAAGTGACCCTGACTTCGCCCACCAAATCCAGGAAGTCGTCCTCTCTCGTTGCTGGGTCCTCCATTATCCACCTCCTAATACTGTCAAAAACCACATCTTCTCGTGAAACAAAGAGGTCGTCGTTTTTTAGGAGCTGCATCAGCGTTTCTTTGGGTAGTTCCTTAAATTCTTCCTGGCACATCACATCCCCCCAGTGAGTGAGAGCCACGTGCAGAGCAGACGCGTAGAGGTCTCGAAAGGCAAATTGCTGGGAGTAGGTCATCAGGCCCAGGCAGTTGGAAACATGCAACTCTCGCTCCAGAAACTTCTCACACAACAGTTTCACCCTGTCAAACTGAAAAAAATCAGCTGTCTCCAGTAAGCTGGTCACGTTCTCTTGACCTATAAACACTTGGGCTGTGCGAGTGAACTCAAGCAGCGCCTGAAAAGGGGCTGCATCGATCCCTCTGATCACTATGTGGTGTTCAGAGCTCTCTCTTGCCCCCCCAAAAAACAGGGCTTCAAAATAACGACTGTGTAGTGAAAGTGCCCTACGGCTGACCTGAAAGAGTCTCTCTCCAACCTCAAGAACCGCGTCTGCAATCGTTTCTGTCTGAGGTCCCAGCTCCTCTGGTTCTTGTGCAGGCTCCATGCTCCTGACTGCCAGACAGTTAAAATTAACTCACCCCTTACACAGCCTTTACTCATGTGAGGTTTCTGGAAATGTTACCCCCCACCCCCCCCCTAGGATAAATAAAAGATAAGCCAATCTTGTCCTAAAAATAGAGTATGTTTTCTACTCTCCTGCTTTGCTGTTCAGTCTTCCCTGCAGCTTTCAGAGCAGCAATAGCAGGAGAGCTGCATGACCCAAAACTTACAGATTTAATGGGCATCTACCTAAGCCAGGTAAGACCCGGTGAGTTAGGGGAGCTGTTTGCTAAGCAAAGAGCCTGGACTAGAAGGAGGAAAGAGGAGAAACAACCAAAACCTTCCTAAGCACTGACTGAATACCAAGAAGCTGTAGAACAGTGAACTCATTTGGAAAAAAAGCCAATCCATTACAATGCCTTTCTTCTGCAAATCAAAAATATAGGACAGCTTAAGACTTCCTGGTAAGGAAAAAGAAAAGAACACAAAAAACCCCCCCAAAACCCCCAAACAGGTTTACCCAAAGCCACATCCTTCATCAGTTCAAGTTTACTATCAGACTGCAGAGTGCTTGCAGTGTTCAGGGTACGGAACGAGCCCTCACGCACACCCCGATGGCTGTCGCGTATTCAGTCACCCTCCATCTCAGTGCACTGAATAAACAGTCGTAGCACAGGCCACAGCTCACCGACCCCACACAGGGAATTTTCCAGTGTTTAGAGCAAGCTATTAAGTGGAGATTGGCAGAGTGACCTTGAAGTAGTGCCCCTTACCCCAAAGGGCCCAGCCCAGCAAGACTCTCTACCATTTCTCAGGGGTGTTCACCCAGCAGAACGTTGCTGTAGGAATCAAGAGAAGCTTTTCTTCCCTGGAGGCTCCATTCCATTCCTGAGAGCAAAACTGCTGTTACAAATGTTGGGTTTTTTTAAAAATAGGTCACATTTAGGAATCAATCCAATAGAAAAAGGATATAGAGATTTGAAGTTCAACTATAGAATAGAATCACAGGCTGCTTTGGGCTGGAAGGACCTTTCAAGCTCATCTCATCCAACCCCCCTGCAGGGAGCAGGGCCATCTGCAACCAGAGCAGGGTGCTCAGAGC
>JANIJG010007873.1:0-20863 GCA_024611175.1 Megaceryle torquata
CAATTTTTTTCCCTTAATTTTTTTTTTTTCCCCCCCCCCCCCCCCCCGTGAAAGCTCTTAATATTCAATAGAAGAAGTCTACAATTAGATTTGAAAGAACTACCCCATCTGCTTCTTGTTTCTTATTGGAGCTGGGTAAATACTGGATTTATCAGGACATTAGTGAGATTAAATCAACTGGAAGAATAAACAGTTCAGAAAAATAAATAAATAAATAAGGCTGACTTAAGATAACAAAAAACCCCCACCCTGCCTATAGCTGACCATAAAAGATCTTAGATCTGAGATTCCTTCTCTCTCAGTTGAAAGAAGAGGAAAACATTCACTTCCATCATTTAAAATGCTCTGAGATGCGCAAGCTGAAGAATCATTACTGGAAAGCAAGTAAGCAGTGACTTCAACTTTTATCATGTATATTAAAAATAAATAGAATAAACATTGCAAGACTTTAGAGCTCTCAAAATTTATCCAGGATTTGAGTAACTGTCTAATAAAGCCTCACATGCTTTCAGAAAGTCCTTATGTTCTTGAATATGAGATAAACAAAAAAATACAGAAATTTCCTGCTTGCTTCATCTTTCTTCAGGCCTTAGGAAGAATCCTGATTTATCACATCCTGAATATCTACAGCCTACCTCACTAAAATTCTTCTGAAATTTATGCAGAGAGATATTCAAGAAAATGTAAAGTTATGACTAAAATTATTCTATAAAAGAATATTCTTTCACCTGTTTGAGGTTCTCATTTCTGCCTACACTTTCCCAAATCAGAGTTCCTATGCAGTTTGAGCAGTTTTCCAAAGTCTGATCTGGAGGATTTCTAAGAAGATGATCTAAGCAAATAACCTAGAAGTTATTCTTTAATCTATTCATCAATATGAAATGAGCTCATTACTGTAATTATCTTCAGATCACAGGGCTTATGAACATACCTCCTATTTTATCTGAGAAAATAACAAGTTCTAGGCTGTTATAAAAGTACAGATTTCCTTCATTTTTCAGTAGTTTTATAGCTTTGCTATTGAACACTCTTCAGTGCAGCTTGTTTTAACTTTCTAGTCTGTTCAAGGCCTCTCTGCTCTTTTAAATTCTCATGGTCTTTTTAGGTACGTTCAGAAGTATTTTAGCTTTCTTCTCCCTTGAGTTCACTACATTTTCAATGTTCCCCTTGGTCTTGCAGCCTTGTCAAGTTTTTGCTTCCTCTGCTGATTCATATGTCTATGCTTCTCTCCATGATCTATCTTATCATAAGGCATTTGACCACACTGAGTAACCAGAACAATTAAAGAAAGTTACAACATTAATTTTAAAAAATAACAGAAAATATGACACATAACTATTTCCATCAATTCAATATTGTGGCTAGTTTTCCTGAAGAATTATAGAATTACATTGAAAGAAACAATTTTTCAAAAATTCATCACCCATTAAAAAAAAAAAAAATTGCTAAAGAACAGAAAGATCCTTAAAAATTTTAATATTAAAAAAAAAAAAAAAACAAAAACCCAAAAAACAAAAACAGACCCACACCACAATTGAATTTTTGTTCTCATGAACCAGCTTTAAATTAAAGAATTAAATTGTGGATTATATGACTGCAATGTGGCTTTTATTTTACATTACTTTAATTAGATTTTTACCACCTCTAGTGCAAATTATAATATGAACGATGAGTGCATACCTGTATTTTTGCATTAATCACATGATGAAAAGTACAAAAATGATTAGTTTTGCACCCTGAGAGCAATATTTAATTAATATAATGAAGGTATTACTTCTGCATAAGTGAATTCATTCTATGAAAGATAACAATTTCTTCAAAACTGATTGTTAATTAAATAATCTTTTACTTTGTCAGTAGAAATTTTAAACATTAACAGATTCTGAGTTGACTGCCTTATCTTCAAAACCACACATTATTAAGAGGATTGAGAAAGAATAAGACTATACCTGGATCAATCCTTTCTCAGTGAAAAAACTATCACAATACCACATTTGCATTTTTAGAGTAAGGTAAAATGGAGAGTCAGTATTTTTTATTAGGCCAATTCTATTTTTGGAGAAAAAAAAAGTCAGGCTTACAAGCTGTTCTTTAAATTTGTACCGTATGCTGAACTGCATAATATCTGCTGACCTTATATTTTTATGACTATATGTACTCAAGAATCTCCAGAACAGGACAGTTTAAATTTGGTGCTCAGTTTCTGTGAATTCTCAAGTGCACCCACTTCTGTCCATTCACTACTTTTTAAATGAATTTATGCATATTCTTCAGAGGATTGCTTCATCGCATGCTAAAGATGTCAATATATGCTTAGCAGTTTGGTTGGCTAAAATAGTTCTGACATTATAGTTTTTAGTTTTATGTCTTTAAAAGCTTAATTTCTACAGCAATTTTAGGCCAATGCAGTGATTTTAAAGCTTGGGAAAAATATAAAATCTAATTATAATAACTGTATGATTAAAGCAATATGGAGATTGGGACCATGGAATTAGATTTAGGCTAAGATATCTAGAGTCCATCAAAACACTGTGGACAGCTACACAGAGGGTGCTATATAGAAAATGATGTGCAGAATGTTAAATTCCCAAATATAGCATTTTGGGATACAAAGTTTGTGCTGAACATATGGTTCCTATGATTAAAGTTTCACTGCATTTTAGTGTTTAGATTATATACTTGGTCTACTGTGTCTGTCTGAGATGGAGTTAATTTTCTTCATAGCAGATTGTATGGTGCTGCATTTTGGATTTGCAATTAAATCAATGTTGATAGCACAGCAATGTTTCAGGAACTGCTGAATGGTATTGGCACAGTATCCAGGTCTTACTCTGCCACCCTCCCATGAACAAACTGGGGATGCAGAAGAAGTTGGGAGGAGACACAATGACAGGCTCTGGTCCTCATGGGGGAATTCAAACACCATGATATTTACTGGAAAGGCAACACAGCTAGAAACATTCAGTTCAAGAGATTTCTGCAGAGCATTGATGATAACTTTCTGATACAAGTGGTAGAAGAACCTATGAGGGGATGTACACTGCGGACCTTCTATTAATAAACAAAGAGGAAATTGTTGGGGATGTGAAGTTTGAGGACAACTTTGCCTGTAGTGACCATGATATGATGGAGTTCAGTATATGGTGTAGAAGAAGTAAAGAAAAAACATATGATCACAATCCTGGACTTCAGAAGAGCTAAGTTTAACTTACTCAAAGATCTACTTGGTGGAATACCATGGGTCATGGCTCTAGAAGGTAGGGGTGTCCATAAGAGCTGGTCAGTATTCAAACACTACTTCCTCCAAGCTCAAGATTGGTGCATCCCTATGAGTAAGAAATCAAGCAGAGTAGGCAGGATACATACATGGACGAGTAAAGGTCTTCTGGACAAACTCAGATAGAAGAAGGAAATTTACAGAAAGTGTAAAACAAGACTGACCGCTTGAGAGGAATACAGGAATATGTCAGAGAATGCAGGGATGCAATGAGGAAAGCTAAGCCCCACCTGGAAGTGAATCTGTCAAGGGACATCGAAGACAACAAGAAGGATTTTTTCAGTATATCAATAGAAAAAGGAAGACTAGGGAAAATATGGGCTTACTAGCTAAAGCTGGGTCTTATGAATCCCAGACCCTGGAGGTGAGAGAAAATGTCTGTAGAGAGGAAAACTTTCCTTTGGTAGAGAAGGACCAGGACCACTTAGCCAAACTGAACATTTACAAATCCACGGACCCTGATGGGTTGCACCCATGAGTGCTGAGAGAGATGACAGATGTTGTTGCTATGCCACTCTACATCATCTTTGAAATGCCATGGAGAACAGAAGAGGTGCCTGAGGTCTGGAAGGTCAATGTCACTCCTGTCTTAAAAAAAGAGGAGTGTATTAATGAAAAAAAGGAAAGTTCTTTTAGTATCATTAAAAGACCCTTCGTCAACTTTCTATTTTACTTCAATTACTTTTCAGAATATTTGAGCTTTCAAAGGGGACTAATGACTACAGTTTCTACAAAAGGGAATCATATCTTATCAGTCTATTAGAATTCCTAGAATGTGTTAAAATACTAGGTAAAGGCAAAAGAGGCAACAAAATTTATGTAAACTCCTAAAGGTGTAAAATATCAGATTAACTCAACAGTAGATTCAATCTTTCCTGAGGATGTCTGCATTCTCAGATTTGCTGATGTATAGGCACAATGCAAAAAAATTAGTGTTGCTTCCAAACCTAATGAAACTTTCCATGTTTCCTCTCAGTATATGAATTTTGGTGTGCTTATTTTCTTTCATATAAATCTTTTGCATGATCATTCCACAGTTTCCTTCAGTAATGAAAAAAAATTCTAAAGAGACAGAAGTACTCAACAGTTCATATTTATTCTGTCAGATTATGAACTCAAAAGCCTTATATAGCACTACTTGTAACCCTGAACTAAAAAAAAAAAAAAAAAATAGCAAAAATTTTAAATGCTGTTTCATGTTGGACACAACTTCTCTCCTTTTTTGTGTGTGTGTGTGTGTGTGTGTGTGTGTGGTTTTTTTCGTAATGGCAACAGCACTTGGTACAAATAATTTATTCCTTTTTAAGAGTAAGAATGTTTATAATTAAGTAAAATTAAAATCAATAAAAAGAGATGTATTTCTCCACAACACCTGAACCTTGTTCTCAGTAGTCAAATATTTTCAACAGTTGAGTTAGCACATTTGTGTCTGTAGATCTGGGCCTAAGGATTTGGTAACTCCAGTTCTGATGGTAGTGGCACTTACTGGTATTTGGGAAGAATATTGAGAAACATTAAACCAACCGGAATATATGAATGTAAAATTTTACTATCACCAGTCAAATGACTAAAACTAACCTCCTGACAGATCAAGCTGGAGTTGTGTTCAGACTGAAAATCTAATCAAATCTAGTTTTGATAATGTGCAGTTTAGAATTATTTTAGATTGATTTAATTAAATATTTGGCATTTCATTAAATTCGACTCACCAAGAAGTGCCCCCAAAATTGTCATACAACTGTATTTCTACTTCAACCCCCCCTGAACAAATATTTAATTAAAGCTCCTGTATTGCCAAAATCAAAACAATGTATTTCTATATAGATTCAGAATAGAACAGTGAAGATCAGCTGTGACTTGTCACCATACATACCATACAGTAGAGATAGAAAAGTGTACTTTATGTCCCAGAAAAGATCAAGTGACCATCCTTATTTTTATCCTATCCTATCTTACCACATTTTTCACATATGCATTTTCCAAGTCTACACTTGGTTAAAATATCTGAATATTTAATTCTTAGAGATTCTTTAAGTAACTCCTTTACTACTATATTAAGCATATGTCATCACTTATTTGTTTTTAATTTTATAAATTAAACTTACAGGTGTTTTTTTTAAATGCCTGACAACAAAACACCTCTAATATACAGTTACTGTGTTATAGATCAAATATTGTGTTCCTCAATTAACATTTTTATCTTAGTAAGGTGCTATATTTGTCATTCATTACTTAACCCCAAATCTTCTGCCATACCTTACTGAGAAATGGGAAGAAATCTTAACGTAGTTGACTTTTGGAAGCTGTAGCATTCAAATTGGTTTTTATAGTAAGATGGATGGACTGTTCCCAAATATATAACAATATCCAAACTATATTAAGATTTTGATTGCAGGAATGAAGAGGAATATTCTGAGGTAGAGATTTTAATGAGAAGCAGCACTTCCAGGATAGAGACAAAGAAGTTTTTTCAAACCCACTTTGTTCACCACTCAGAGAACTAATGTATTTCTAAGCGCATCCGAAAGCATAAGTCCCTTTCATCCCAGTGTCAGAATTATCTTAAACATGACTTGAAAAGCACCAAAAGCAATATATTATCTCATCAAAAGTAAAAGTTACTGTTTCCCCAGTTCCAAATGACGGGTTCATACAAGGTCAGTATACTGAGTCACTCATTGCAGGATGCTTCTTCCTACTGTATTAAGCCATTTTGTGCCACTATAAAGCAGTTATAATAGGAATAAATGATGGGAATAAAAGGAATTAATTTGAAGAATTCCTGATTTTTTATGAACAGACACGGAGGATCCTCAGACATTTTTAAGTAAAAAACAATTCCTCTAAAGACAGAAAATTTCAAGCGACAGAGAATGCTGCCAGTTCTAGCTGTTCATCATTACAGAGGAACAAAAAAAAAATCATCATGAAGAGGACAAGCGGGGCAATAAGTTCCTATAAATGCAATTCAGACCCAGGGTGAGCCATAAGCTGTATGTTTTCCTTTTTATTGTACTATCTGTGCTGACCACTAGATTTTATTTAATTATCCAGAAAAATCTGTACACAAAGAATTTCTTTGAGTCTTAGTTTCTCTGAACTAAATTAGAAAAAGGAAAATTTGTTTGCATCAGCACATTTATGACTAATTTAACAGTTTCTGGTGCAAATCACTTTTCTACAAAAATGAACTGGGAATGATTTTCTTTTATATTGATTTTAGATTCTATGGCTTAGTACTTTACACTTTTCCTGCTTGATGCAACAGATCGGCATTTTTCAAGACCAGTGAATGTGTATGCATGTATAGAACCTTGCATTTTGAGTTATTACTGTGGTTAGCATAACATGCTGTTTTGCTTATTGAATGTGTTATTTTCTTTGGAGTGGTATTTATATATACAAATATTAAACTCTGTTATAGGCTTTTTTTTTTTTTTTTCTGATGTATTTAATTCTTATGAAATACTTATTTTCTGTATAGGTGTTTGTGGTCTACTTGGAGAAAATTTTTAAGAGTATAGCTGTATGTAAAGTTAAAAAAAAAAACAAACAAAAAAACCAGAAAACAAACCCACAACACAATCCTTCCTTAAAAAAAACCCCTAGAATGTCAGTGACCACGTAGTTGTGAAACAAAAGTGAGAATGCCAGAATATTGTGATGAAGATACCTCCTGTAGGAAAAGATTAATTTAGAAGTTGCCATTTTGAAGGTGCTATAACCAGTAACATTCCCTGAAGGTTTCTTCAGCCATTGCATGCATGTCTACTTGATATGTTGATTTCATTTCAGCATTTCATAAATACTGTATTTGTTAAGCTCTGTGAAAATACAGCAGGAGCTTTCCTGTACTGTCTGGTCTGTGTGTAATTTCCTATATTAGATCTCAAAAGCACAAAGGAAGAAAGTTTTAATTGTGCACAAAGTAATGACATTCAAAGAACTTTGAATAACTCCAGACACTGAATCTTACTCTATATACTGTACATGTCAGCATTGGAATGAGACTTAGAGGCAGGATCTTGTTCTGGGTGTTCCTCTGGACTCTCACCCTACACAGCAGCAAGAATGCATATGCAGTCAAATCACAGCTATTTTACTTTTGGAGGTCTCTGGCATACACAGAGTTAAAGATGTTCACTGTTGTTCAAATTCAATCTCTTGACTAGAAAACTGCTCAGACATAGTATATTGCTTTCCACATATATATATATACACACAGAAATTGACAATTTTATTTTCCTATACTACAAAGCATTTTAAAGGCCTTCAAATATTTCTTCTTGGTAGTTATCACATTTTTGGAAGTGTATAGATTCAGTCACCAGCTATACAATGTTCTTATCTTAATTACTTACTACTGTATCTGTCAGTTCAATAAAAGCATAATAATATTGTGATACACAGACAACAAGAAGAAAAAAAAAGAAAAATACAGAGCACTCTTCCTAATTATGCAGGAATAACTGTATAGACAATAAAACAGAAAATATTATCAGTCATTAGCATAATGCTATAAGCCTTTCTTTTAAAACATCCCTAAATCTGACTTTTTATTTAACCCCATTTCCCAAGGTTTAGGATGAGACTCATTTCCAAGGTTCCAAAACTGCAATCCCTATTCTTATTTTATGTTATAAATGCATGAAAAAAAATGTGTATGATTTGGAATTTCTTTCTGCAGTTCACCAATACATTTGCAAAGTATTATAAACAAGTTTTATTTCCTATAGAATTCCTGTCTGTTGGAGATACAGCGTTCATGAAATAGATCAGACTCTCTTATTTAACCTTTTTTGCTCCTACACAATATGTATGATTGAATTATGGATACTTTGTAAATGTATACTTAGTGTAGGAGAGCTTACCAAATATACAACAATAATGAAATAAACATAATATGTTTAGATGGAGTAGATTAAAACTACTATGTCTAAAAGCAAGAAAATTTGAAAACTTATTCATGTAATGAAGGAGACATCTGTAGTAAAGCCTGTGAAATTAATTTTATAAATGTGAATTTATTGTATTGAAATATTATTTTTTTATTTTTATTTTACTTGCCCTATTGTAAACAGAGTCTCAAATACCCTGAGAAAGCAATAAACTGTAACAAATAAATTAACCCTCCCCCATGGCTGCAGGATAAGATCTGTTATCTCTCTACAGTTTTGAACACTCATTGATACACCTATAAACCTCACAAGAAATATAGTAACTATTTTTCTTCATTCCGAAGATAGTTTCTCTTAATTACTAATTTTCACAAGGATTAACAAATTTTAAGTGGCTTTTTCATACCCTGCAAATTCTGACAAGCAACAGTCAAAATAGATTTTTTTACTGTTATGCAATATAAGAATATAAATTCACATTTGGCTTTATTTTTACATCCAGTAAGTAACTCCACTGTTTCCACTGAGTAAATGGGGTGTCAGTCAGGAATAGTGTCTCATTTAATGAATGTGAACTCACACATAGACAGTAGTGTCAGCAAATACTTTTGTATACTCCAACTAATTTAGTACCTAGCATTTAAACTAGCAACATTTTATTGAAGTACTGTAATAGAAACTTTGTTAACTGCCCACAACTGTCACAAATATTTTTAATCAACATTTTACTTCATCAAGCCAAACTATGTAAAACTCATTACAGAGAGCAAGCCCATGCAAAACAAGGTTGTGTCGTGTTTCATTTGTGAGTACAAAATTCATCTCGGTTCTCTGTCACTATCCAGAGCACAGGAAAGATTTTGGTAACCTGTAACTATCCCTTCTGGTGAATTTATTTCCTTTCTTCCAAAGTCTTCAAAATAAAAAAACAGAGCCTATCAAGTGGGCTATTATTTTCCATCTTATCATATGCTTTTGTCAAATATATTTTACTTCCTTTCTAAAGCTTTCTGTGATAATGTAGGACTGCATCTAATAAGGGTGAAAGGCACACGTGCAACTGCCAAAAATGTCTAGTCATCCCAGAGAAAAGCTTCTAAGCTCTTCTATTTTTGAACAATTGCTTTCTGTCTGTATTATCTACTTGTGCTTAACTATCTTTTCTCAGGTATTCCTTTGGAGACAAAAGATGAAAAAAGGAAAGGCTGGAAATTTCCTGCCAAGCAAAGAAATCCTTATATAAACCACACTAGCATTTGGAGAAGGAATTTTTCTTTAAAATGTTTCTAGATAGGATGTTTCTTTAGAGAGGGACTGGAGAAAATCTCTGGAGATCCCCCTAAAGAAATACAATTAGGAAAAACAGTCAGTAGGTGCCCAAAGAAATAATGAATTGCTATCCATTTCCAAAGGCAGGAATGTTTTCCAGGTAAATTATTTGTCCCACAATTCCTTTTTCAAGTGTTGAGTCTCTTTGGGTGGAATAAATGAGAATTATTAAGCTTGTCATTTTTTTTTTATTTCTGACTTGCTCTGACATCTGTGGTTTCCCACAGAATCTGTTATTTATGGTTTTCAGAGTCTATATATTTTCAGTATAAATTGTGTGCAGGTCTCACAAAGTGAGGGATTTGGCACAGCTTTCATAACACATGTAGATTTTTTTTTTTTGTCTAATATCCTGAAAACAAAGAACACTGTTTCATTTTCCTTTCAATACATTTCATTAGAGTTGAAAAAAATACACATTAATTAAAATTAGATAGAGAATGATGGTGCTAATGGATAAATCTCAGTCACAATCATGATTAGAACATGGAAAAGACTGAGAAAAAGTGTAGAATGTGTGAGGAGAAATCTTTTGTAAATACACCTACTTATTTGTGGATTTTCTCAAAAGGACAATAGTTGATCTACATCAGGGTTTGAGGAGTGGGGCAGAGTATCTTGTATGTGGTGCTTGAAAACTAGTTGTAATTACTGGTTATGCCACTTCTAAAGCAGTCTGTAGGAATCATTACAGGGGTGCAGGTAAGCCTATGCTATGCCTTCTTTACTTTTCCAGTACCCCTTTTTACTTATCAGTGAATCCAAGAGAGTTTGTGCTGAAGATAGAGTTTTCTACTACCAATTTCCTTCAGATTTTTTTTCTGAAATATGCTTATATAAAAAGGGATCTCCTTTCCATCTCCATTTTTTGAGGTGGAAAACTGTCAAAAAATTTTGTCAAAAACATTGCCAATAACATTACATGTATATAGGTATTTAAAGTCCCAGTGCACTGGCAATATAATGCATATGTAAAATCCTCAGAAATAATTCCTATTCTCTTATTTGGATTCCCTCTGAATCATTTATTTATGTACATTAATCCTAATCATGTGACCAGACAATGGATACAAGAACACCAGCAGGTACTACCTTTGCATAGTCTTTTGTGGCTCAATCAAGAAAGAATATCTGGTAGGCCAAATGTGCAAGTCTGCTCTAAATAATATCAAACTCAGAGACAAACTTGAGACAATCAGAAGAGATACCCTCTAGGCTTTTCTAAGACTTTGGAAATAGGAAATACTATTAATTAGTAAAAATCTAATATCTTGTGTTATTTCATAACAAAATCAACAGCAACACTATAGATTTCCTAGTTTGTTTTTATTAAGGATTCTAAAGAACTAAAGTTTCTCTGTTATTCCCATAAATATCTCAAATTTCTTTAAAGCTAACAAATCAGCATAGAGCTTTAAAAGTGACAACACAGAGAAACCAGAACTAAATTATTGATGCATATACTGGGCCAAAATGTATCTTAAATATAATATAAAAACTCCAATATACTTAGTGGGACATGAATATTAGTAGAAAATATGTGGAGGAAAAATAAAATAAAATCATGCCTCCACTACTGGGTCAAGTGTCTACAGTAAACTAAGTAGCAGAAGTTTTATAGACCTGGAAGCAAGATTCAAGCAGCATAGTCATCTCATTTAGGACTCACAGTAGGAATCACAGTAACTGTAGAGGGGGTCAATAACTTTTGTTATCTTATGTAAGGTAAGACATCTGCAGCTGAGATCACAATGTTACCTGTCCCTAAAATATGTCTCAGGGTTTACAGTACAAGATTAAGGAGCCTTGTAGCTAGCTGCCAATCACAGGAATTGTCCTGGTTTCCTTTTCCCAAACTTTCAACCACTATGTTCCCAGTGTTTTTGCACCGGCCTATCTGATCACACAGAGAGCCAGTTCAGGAATAGAAATCACCAGGGGAACAAGAATGCATGGATGGATGTCGGGGGAAGACGAACAGAGACACAGCCTTCACCATCAGACCATCAGATCATGTAATCACACTCTAAGGCTTTAGAACAGACTTGAGGTTGGAGATGTGACTTAAATTAAAAATTAAAAAATCACCTTAAATTGATGAAAAATTTAAAAATAAGATGTGGTTTGTCTGGATTATTTTTTTTTTAATTCTTTTCTATGGGAACACCTAATTATAGTAAAGGCAATGAATCAAAAAAAAAACCAAAAAACCCCAAACAAACCACAGACAAGAAGGAGAAAGACACTTCTTTCTTCACAGAAGTCAGTCATTTCATTCACTTTAAAATACTTGACTTCAGTTCAGGTTCCCTTCTTTGATCCCCAGATCCACACAGATCTAAGCTCCAGCCCATAGAATAACCTATATATGCCCTCCTGAGTGCATGTGTGGGAATCTACTGCCACAGAAAGGAAGAGTGGGTTAAACTGAGAGACAATGAAAGAGAAGAGTCAGGCCTATAAATAGAAAGTGGAACACTGAGCAGGAATACAACAGCCAGCAGCCTACGATGAGAGAAGGTAGTTAAGATGATTTTTCCTTAAGCTAATAGTTAGGAGTGTAAGGAGCAGCTGTGAGACAGAATGACTCGTAATAATAAGACATTTTTAGAACACTGTCCATCAAGGCTTTTGGTATCTTCATTCCTGCTCTTTATCTGATTATTTATGAGTACTTTCTCACACACACAAAATGATAGATTTTCTTAACAGAGAATTTAATCCTAAAATTAATTTGTGCATAAGTAAGGCCATAGGATATTGTTAATTTCCTTGTTTTCCCACAAACGTGTGCCCTCAGGTAAGATAGCAGGCTAGAAAACACTTGTTCAGGGTGCTGTTGTGCAGTCTTTCCATCACGTTCTGTCA
The DNA here is from genome assembly GCA_024611175.1 of Megaceryle torquata. Taxonomy (NCBI): domain Eukaryota; kingdom Metazoa; phylum Chordata; class Aves; order Coraciiformes; family Cerylidae; genus Megaceryle; species Megaceryle torquata. Next base: position 12,373 of record JANIJG010007873.1, read on the forward strand.
AAATAGCTTGTTTCTGTGCTGAAAAATACTTATTTCTCCTTTCTGTGTGTTATCCAAATAAAACGAATTGCACAGTGTGTTTTAGTGGAAACTGGTATTTGGAAGAAACTGGAGGGAGTCCAAAAATCTCAGTTAATTTGAATGCTCTCATACTGACTTAGTCCCCAGACTTCAAAAGTAGAAGATTAATTATTAGATTCCCTCACTGAATTAGGTGTTTTTTGTTTTTGGGTTTTTTTTTGGTTGAGTTTTGTTTGTGGTTTTGTTGTTGTTGTTGGGTTTTTTTATAAGTAACTGTGCCTTCTTAATAAAACAGAGGTTTAAAAAATACAAAACAATGTGTCCAAAATAATATTTATTATAACAGAAAAAGTCAGAGCAACTGCCATGAAGTTTCTACAAAAAGATTAAAAAAACACAATATGTAAGTATGGCCATTGCTCAGTAAAATGCATTTGATGAACAGATATATGTGATTTTAGTTTACCATTGAATAATAGTCTAAGTAGAGAATATTTTACATCTGTTGTTTTAAAGATTACTCGTGTTTCTATTTACCAAAATATTAAATCTGCAATAGAACTTAGCTAATCAACTCTACATAATTTGAAGAAAAACCCTACAATTCCTATATCTTACTTTCTCTTTTTTTTTTTTCTTATAAATATATCAGATTTATTCACTCTTATTTGTGACTGATGCACATGCTCTTTTCTGAAGCAGTTGTGGGACCTGACAATTGTGCACTGCCTGTGCATAGGTTACCAGCAGCAGGTCATGCATAAAAGCTGCCCTGTTACGCAGTACAAAGTCTCCAAAGGTTTTATTTAATCTTGTTAAATTAGCTTTGAAGTCTTTCCAAAGCAGAAGTTTATAAACAAAATTCACAATAGTTCATCTTCCTGAGACAGAAACCTTATTTTTCTGCTTATCCAAAGACCCATTTTTGTTTCTGTGATGATTAATTTTCCTGCAAGACTTTTACCAGGATTTGCTGATTGAACCAAGAAATTATAGTCAATAAAATATTAAATATAATATATTAAATAGTACAGATAAAAGAGAATAGTTCCTCTTTCCATTGATCTCTTGCTTCGGTATTTTTAAAAATACATGTTAAAAAAAAAAAATTGACAATTAAAAAATACACACTTTATTGATCTTATTTATTCATTTTTAGAATAAACCAATGAATTTCTAATGAATTTCTGTAAGGCCTGCATATCTATCAGTGGGAGTTCACAGGCTTGAAATAGATGACAGAGAATTTTATATTAAGTTGACCAATTAAAACAAGAAGCTTTTCTTGGGGATTTATTTCACTACAGTTTATTGTTTTTCTGTGCTAATTTGTTCATAGCTGATTGATGTTTCTGTGAGAAAAGTATAATGGGACACATCTTTGCAAGATACTTTTATTTCACAGGCAGCACAACAGGAATGATTATACAATTGTAAAAATGTACCAAAATATCTTCCTATGTCAAAGGACACTTTCTGTGAGTGACAGTCAGAAGAACCTGTCATGACTTCAAGAACTGGTTCTTCAGTTGGCAGGGAGACAGCACAACGGATCATAATATGACAGTCCCCTGGGGTGCCCAAATGTGTTAAGGGCTTTCACTATCCCTACAGTAGCAAAACAGACTGTTTTAAATGTTGTTAAGGGCATAACCCTGACACAAAACTTCATTTTCCCTGTTATGTCCAGAATTCTGAAGTAGAGCAACCCAGTCCAATCTGTGGAAAAGGCCAGTTCAAGCAAAGAAATATATTGAAAAGGTTTTTTAGGTTGTGACGGTTCTCATTTAGCAAGTATTACTCAGTGCACTTTAAATTACGTATAGAAATAAAACCAGAATGAAACTTTTAGTAGCTAAATAGGTCATGAGAAAAGATTTTTCTTAAAGTGATACCTCAGAATCCCAAATAGCATGATGTCAGTAAAATTCAGGTGTATATATTGCATCAAATTGATAACACTTCTTGAAAATAGCATGAGAAATCTCATTATAACTTTAACTTTTTCAGGTAGTAAAGGTCATGTTGTAAGTGGTATTCTCTATAGCTTTTGTGAAACCAGCAAATTTTGTAGGAAGACTGTATTAAAACTACTAATCAATCTCTTCTATATGATCCTCAAGGATTTTAACACACACAGAGTAACTTGAATATAAGGGAAAAACTAGTCTAAAGAAGACCAATACTGAAGAAATGGAATGAAAATACAGTAAAAATCATTGATGTTATTAAAAACACTGTGCACTTTGATGAAGTGCCAGACTGAATTGGAGTATTTAGATAAAATATATGTTATGCCAGGGGTGTTGCAGGATTCTCGCCTGAAATAGTTCCTTAAATTTAAATAACATGCTTTATTTTTCACTAAATAAATATTAATTCCTATCACTTTGTATTGCAGTTATAAATTTCTTAATCTGGAGAGAAAATTATCCTGAATCATGATTTCTTTATGCTACATTGCTTTGTTGGACTATAGCTCTTTTATATGTCTTATCTCACAATTATTATAATAGAATTCAAATCTCAGAAATAGTAGATTTGAGTATTACTTAATATGCAGCTTTTTCCTGAAATGGAAATCTTTTTCAATGTTACCTAGTGACAGTATAGATTTTTTTCTCTTTCTCTGAGCCCTAAACACTCTCCTGACCTGATGGGACTATGAGCACCACACTTCCAGCAATGACTGTGGGGTGTTGTTGTGACTTCCCTGTAACCCCACACAACCTTATTTAGCTTGACTTTAGCAGCCATCGCCCTCTGGACCAGAGAGACATGGGATGAGTATAAGACTGAAGGGTTAGAAATCAGAAGGATTTTATCTTTAACAGTTGTAAATGTATTCATTAGTGATTCTTCCTTATATTACTGTGGGCAGTTTGTGCTAGTATTGTTTGTTAAAGTCTGTTAAGGCTGTGTCTGCCTCCTCCAGCTCCTCCTCTTTTCAAATACCCTTGCATTGTTGTAAGCAAATTAACAACTCTTTGTTGTGTTTTGATTAGATTGCTAAGATTGTAAGAAGGCCAAGTATGTTCTTTTTTTTTTCCCCCAAACAACCTTTTGACTAACACTTGGATCTACCTATTTGTATAGAAATCACTGATAAGAACAGACTTTAGATTCAACAGGAAATATGGTATAGGATCAGGTACAGAAGTAGACACCTATACTCAGACATTTATTTAAGTTACCTATAATGCCTAAGGACAAGCCTGAACATAAATGCCCAGTGGCATTTGAGATGCCCCCAGCATATATATATATATATATATCTCTATATATCCTTTGACCTTTTTCTAGCATTACAGAAAGCATGAGTGTATCCAAAATCTTGTGTTGTATATGCAGGTTCCATACATCTATCTTTGTGCCTGATAATGTAATAGATATCACTGTTTGGGCAACTGAATGAAGCTCACAGATTGTAACAGGATCTTAGTTATGCAGCTCACATGTAGACACCTAGATGTGCACAGACTACATAGTTTCAGTAACTTTTTCATGGCAATGCTCTTTGGCCTTATTTTAGAATGGCACCAGTCACAGACAATACAAATTCACATAATATTAAACCCCATAGTTTTCACTTAATCTTTTGTTTCCTTCAGATAGATTTCTTCCTGGTGAATATTTCTGCCTTTACATAACTTTGAAGAAAATGCATACCAAGCTATCAGATAGAGGTTTAAATAGAAAGTGAGCAGACAGTTTAAATGTAAAGTGCTGTGATTAGCTCTAAACCTGACCATCAAACAGGAATCTGAAAGATGGGCAATAGCTTTAGGGTGCTGAGGGATCTACAGAAGCAGCAGCTGAGGTTTACTGGTTTACAAGATCTACCATCCCTTAGGGTCTGGATGTTGAAATGGAGAAATAGTGAAAGAAAATATATCAGCTGATGTCACCACTTTTGAGTAAGTCATCTTTCTGGGAAGGCAAAGAATCATATTTGTACATCCAGCTCTCACATGTAGGCTTTGGCTGAATTTTATGGTAAATACCACAAGGAACATTCAGATAACCTGGAACCTTCTGTTTTAGAAAACCTGAAAGTATTTCACAGAACTGAATATGCATTCTTAAAATCCTGTATTTTTTCTAGCATGTTTAAAATTTTGACTAAAATTAAGTTTTTATGGCAAAATGTTTGCAATATAATTACCTATATGTATCTGAATACATCTGAATAAAACCTAAAGGTGGCAGTACTGTACCCAGTAAATACTGGGTCTGTATTAGATTATATTATTGGTGGAAATCTTATACAGACATGTTTATACCCATTCTGATTTAAATATGTTTATGGGGTTTTTTTGTGCTGTCTACTGTTGCTTGTTATTATATATGGAGAAGAAGCAGAATTTTATTTTTTTTTTTTTTTTCATATTACTTACATAAATTCTTTTACATTCACAGTCCAAAGGCAGAAATGGTATATATAACATGAGAAAGCGGAATAAATGGGTAAAAGTTAAATACAGATTATCTTCAGGAAAATGAAGTGAAACTGGATGGCTGAAATTCTCCATATCTCAGAAGATTTAACAATTCTGAAATGAAACAGATTTGGGTTGTGTTTTGTTTTGTTTTGTTTTGTTTTGTTTTGTTTTGTTTTGTTTTGTTTTGTTTTGTTTTGTTTTGTTTTTAAATACTTCAGTTTGGAATAGCCACTCCCTGATTTTGGTTTGGTTTGGTTTTTTTAACCTGTCTTTTAATAAATCCAACAGAATTTCAGAATTTACAGAACATAGCTTTATTCTTTTGCAGTTAAAAGGAAATACTAGTTTTTGTCAAGACTGTTAAAGTAAAATAAATTAACTAAATTAACTACAGTTACTGCATGCAACCCTTCTGAATCAAAATAAAATATTTCTACTCCATTGCATTTTTATTATACAGAAAAAGTATTTATTTAAAACTTGAATTTTCAAGAAATAGAAATGTCAACATAAATTGTACAACATGAACTTTACAATTTTAAATATAAACAAGATCCAAAAAGGAAATGTTAAGCAACACATGTTCTTAACATCTCATAATGAAGCTCCCGCAGCATTCCTTTGGAGTTAGACCTAAACGTGTCTCCCTACACTTCTCTTTCACAAATGTTTCTACAAAAAATAAAGAATGATTCTCAAAGATTTTTACTCTAGTGTGAAATAAATTACATAGAATAAAATAAAGCATTTGAAGGCATACTCTCAACTACTCCACATCTAGTTTTGTCTAATTTCTTTAAAATTTTCAAGTTTTTGAAAACCATTCAGAAGTCAAAATCTATTGCTCTATTTATCCTTTTATCCTTCTTATTGTATGCAAGTATTTATTTTTTCTCTTTCTCAAGGGACATTTCACAATGCTAATTAACAGCTCGCTAGTTAGTTCATTCCTGGGTTTTGGTAGCCTCACCATCTATACTGCATAAATGCAAGTTGACTCCTTTGAAGTCAGTTGGCATTTTCCCTCTGAAATATGTTCTTGGTTCTGTGAACACTCTATCCCAGGAGCAGCTTTCATTGTGAAATACAGAGGGGCCTTAGCTGGAACTGGGACCTATCCAGTCTTTAACAGCTGTCATGCAGTTACAGCAGACTTTAAATGCCCAAACCCTCCCATATGTTGTCATTCATGCTCTTCTTAAGTTAAAGAAAAACCATCTTACAGTCACCATTCTGGTGACACAATATTGTTTTGGATACTATGAAATAGAAAACCAAGCATATTTCTGGAGCCATGGAGGAATCAAAGAGATTTGGGGCCAAGTGCCATGGACATGGCCAGGCTGCTTGAGAAGGGGTTAAGTGTGAGCAGTCTGATTACCAGCCCTGTCAGTCTTGCACAGACTGGTGGTCAGGTCATCGATCATGTCCCAGTGGAAAATACAAAAGGAAAGTTAGCAAAATATTCAAAATATTCCACAAACACACTTGTGTTATCAGTTCCCATTTTTCCCCCCTACTCAAAACATGGAGTATTTTTCTATTATACTTTTTGAAATCAAGCAAGTGAAACAATATGGGAAACAATTAACATGGTCAAGGACTCTGTAGAGAAGGCCAGAGGACAATCAGCACAGGTTAATGATTTAGGAGACCCAGAACCAAAGGAGAGAGGTTGAAACCGAGTTCCCTACTAAGAAAATAATTATGTCTAAGTAAGCTAGAAATCCAGTATTTCTCACCACATCAGTAAAAAATCAAGCTGACAGACAGTAACCCTCTATGTTCTCAAAGAAAGATTTGAGTATTTTTTAAAAAGAAAAAAAAAATTAAAAAGACATTCACTATGTTCCCTCTTCTGGTCATCAGATATCACAGGAGTAAAAGCAACTTCAGTTCTCCCACGTCTCTGCGAGTAGTGACAGAAAGAGGATAGTTGTTTGAAGTACTTTTTTTGTCTTTCCTTGATTTAAAGTTTTATGAGCAGCAGAGGAGAATACTGAAAGTTTCAGATGGCTTTTAAAGGACAGGTGGAATTTAACCTGACCTACCGTAGAAAAAACTCACAGGAAAAAGGAACTAAGAGAAGACAAAACCACAGGTGAAGCCAGGGGATGAGAGATAAAAGACGGAACTATTAAAGCTAATTTTATCCTGTTGAAGCTGATTTCACAGAAATGTCTCCACAGTATTTGGAAAGAGGCTGCTTGTGAGGTAATATAAAAAAAATTCTAAAGCTAGGGTATTGTTATGAATTACTTTCTGCAGTTGCTTGTATCTTGCAAATGACTATACTGTTTTATAAGGGAATTTAGTGCTTTTGGGCTGAAGTTCACAATTTGAGTGGAATTAAATTTCTTCATTAGAAGAGGGAAAAAAAAAAAAAAAGCATTTAAAAGGCATGTGGAATTAAACCTAGTCTAAAAAGGTTTTCTTGTTATTAACAACAAAAACATACAGAACAAAATAACTTTGCCAGAATATTAAAGACTCTGAGAGTGATGAGAAATCCTGAGCATATTATTTGTTCAGAATACATTTTGTTTCTCTCATATAAAATAAAAACAATAACAATTAAAAAAAAATATAATGGAAAAAAGATGAAAAAAATTATGGAAACATCTATCCTGTATTACATGTGACAACTATTCTTTCTGTGTCTGTAGGACTGGTATCAGCATTTCTCTGAAGCTTCACATTCTTTGCTAACAGTACACATTTTCTTTGAAGAGGAACACGCTATTCCAAAAACATGCATAATCCATACAGAAATGGAATTTTCATCCCAGATTTTTTTTATTGTTTCATTTTCAATACTTATTAAAATTCTGTCTTACAACAGTTCTCAAAAGACAACTTTAAACTTTGAAATTTATATAAAGGTTTCATGAGAAAATCAGTGGTCTGTAAACTTACAGAAATAATGCTTTAAAAATTTCATCTAAATCAGAATCTATTAAAAATCTAGGTGAAACTACTTAAAATTAATTATAAACCTTGCTACTATATACTGCTAATTTTGCTATGTTCCTCTTTGTTGTAGTGCAACTGAAATTCTATCCTCAGGACACTCCATTTATAGTTTGGTCATAAATTTCTTAGTCTATTTCAGGAATAGATTCTCTGATGTAATCCTCTTTTTGGTATTTTGTTTTTTCCTGAGTTAGGTGTCCCAGTGCTTCCTCACCTAGTTTTCTAATTTCCTCTCGTTTTATTCACATGCATCTACTTCAAGAGGATGCACACTCTCCAAACAGAGATACTTTTAGTTTTGCAGTAGTGCACCCCAGCCTTCCCTTTGTAGCCTGAGCTGCAATGCTCTAACATGGAAAGACTTCTGTCACAAGGAGAAAGTTCTGATCAAGGTAGAAAGCAGAGAGACTGAATCAGAGTATTTATAATTTATTATTATTATTTTGTTTTATTTATGTAAGGAGAAATAAAAAATGGATAGCAGTCTATAGGTTACCGGATATTCATGAGAGTGTTTTTGTGGAATCATATCTACCAATCCAAGCAGTAGTAAAATGTGCAGCTGGACCATATGTATTTAACTAATGTTCTAGAGTATTAGTGACATAGAAACAAATGGGTAGCCTGATTTTATTACATTTCAGATCAGCAACAGAAAATCTTTCAGAAAGGTATCACAAGATTATTCCAGCATAAAACTGGCATCAAACTCAGCTCTGGGGAAGCAAAGGGAAAAGAAAATTTAGTGCATACTAAGCCCTTGCTCTTGCAATCTGATTTGAAGGCTCTTTGACAGTTCTTGTCATGCAACTATGGGGCCATTTAATGATATACTTCTAGCTACACCAGCCATCTTAGACTTTACCAGAGCACTGCTTTTAAAGTTATTTTTAAAAACTGACAGTATATTTCATTAATGATTTGGGGGGGGGGGGGGGGGGGAAAAAAAAATTATTCTAAATGTTTCCCGGAGATGTGTTTTATAGTCGAAATATTTTTAAAAAGAGGGGAAAAAAAAAAAAAAAGTTATTTTTTCAAATTTTCTCAACCATATT
>JANIJG010007874.1:0-57297 GCA_024611175.1 Megaceryle torquata
AAAAAAAGAGGGAAAAAAAAAAAAGGAAAAAAAAAAAAGGGAAAAAAAAAAAGAGGGAGAAAAAAAAAGAGGGTGAAAAAAAAAGAGGGTGAAAAAAAAGAGGGTGAAAAAAAAAGAGGGTGAAAAAAAAAGAGGGTGAAAAAGAGAGGCAAAAAAAAAGAGGAAAAAAAAAAGAGGAAAAAAAAAGGCACTTTGCCTTTTTGTTTTAAAATAGAAGACTGCAAAAACCCCCAAACACTCAAGATAAATTAGCTCAGGAGTATAAGGATAAAATGCAAACCTATTTGCCTTATGGCCCTGATCGACTTTAAACCAACTTCCCCCTCAGTACTCTGTGCTTCAGCTTTATAAACAGCAATAGACAGGCAAATAAAATTTATAAAACATTTTCTAATCTGTTGTTCTCAGTAACTGCTTATGATCTGGAATCAGAATGTGCTGGATAGGTTTTACTTTTTTGGTTTGTTTTTTTTTTCTGTAGAAGAAGAACCCATTTCTTTTACAGGCAGCGTTGTCAGCCCTAGGGGCTGGGGGCCCATGCGGCCAGATCCCTAAGCCGGCAGAAGGAGCCGTACAAACAAAACGCACCCTCTTCCGCTGAACAGCTGCGCCTGCAACACACCTCCCAGCAACAAAGTAGGGCTTTTTCTCATCAACTTTTGATGGATAATGAATGCATTTGTGGCTGTGACAAGCTGTATATCACCCGAAAGTATCAGTCTCAATTTTCTTAGAGTTGTCCCCCTTCTTTTTTTTAATAGTTTCTTAATACTCGTAGAAAGGTAATTTAGTCTAATAGCAAAGACTTGCACATATAGAATTTGACTGCTGTTTAATGCTATTTAAAATGAAAAGTCAGTAGTAACAAACCACGGCTCCTTATCTTCACATGGTATGCATATTTTGCTATCAACAAGATTAGGATGGGTATGGTGTCTGGAAAAGCATAGTCAAAACAATAATGTAAAAAAGCAGCCGTCTCAGAAGCCACAAAATGCATTAGGGATCTAAATTCATTAGCTGTCGCTTCTGCACATGAACACAAGTTGTCCTGGATCTGATGGGGAAGCAGCTTAACTCCTGCCTCCCCTCACCTCCCACAGCATGTTACAGTCATAATGGGCATCTTTTCCCTGGAAATTAAAATGGGAGAAACAAGAGCTAACACCACTTTTCCCCTTACCCTCTAAATGGCCCACTCAGAAACAATGGATCGGTGAACTGGTCCCCATCTCCTGAAGGTATTCAAGGTCCTGCCTCCTACAGGGAGCCCTCCCGGTCAGCTACACTTTAATTTGCTTGGGGCACCTTTCTCCCCTTCCTTTGAAGCTGGACCTGGTTCACCCAAAAAGGAAAGGTTGCCTGGGACAGACGTAGAACAAATCAGAGTGTCTGAGCCTGATTCCTAAGAGTTGTCCACACACTCTTGTATCTTCACACTGTTTTTTAGGGTTTGCTTGGTTGTTTTTCTTAACCTTTATTAATTTCATTTTAAGAGAAAAAATTGTAAAACCTGCAATGCACACAGGCTTGGGAGTAGAGGCCGGTATTCCAGTCTCCTTACTCCCAGGTCACTGCAGTTCAATGATTAATGCAGTATCGGAGAAGCTCCTACATCTTGCATTATTGAAATGGAACCACTGTGCAGCCAATATAAACAGTGGAGGTCCTCCCAACTGGACTTTTTTAGGCTTCAGTGCTAGAAGATGTCTATCTGACTGTGCTAAGCCTATGCACAACCAGATTTGAGGTCTTCCACTTCTCAGATGAATGCCTGAATAAGCACAAGTACACACCAAACATATTTCAAGAAGAACATGCTGTAACTTCAGCTTTTGGTTTTGAATCAAGTGGACAGATGTGCTTGATGTACGGCACCTTGATTCAGACACTTCAGCTCCAGAGCACACCAAGAGTTCAAGCTTATTGCTGGTCCCTGCTCTTGCCAGTAGGTCATTTTAGGAAAATATGCTCAAAACACATTTTGTAAACCAAATTTCAGAGATGTTTAATACTACTTCTTGGTTCACTCTTCCCTATTTTCTAAAATACAAGGCACAAGTTGAAAATTACTACTGGTTCCTTACTGGGTCTCACCTCTGGTTCACTTGGTAGTAAACTAGTTATAAATTTTAAGAGTTGGTATATCCAGCTGAAGTTTATATTCAACTGGAGTCAGTATATTAAATTTTGTTTAAATCTAAGGAAAGCTCTTTATGCATCTCTTTATAACAGTGTTGACATAACCTGTGGGTTAGTAAAAGAAAACACTTCTAGCAAAAAAAAATTTCACCCCCCTAATTCTCTCTTCTAACGAAGGGTGCGTCGGTATGTGTATTTAATAGCCATGTTTTAAACATAATATTTGGCTGTTTTCTTATATAATAGCTTTGCTAATGCTTCTGTAAATCAAACATTCCTTAGTCACTGCCTTCCCTTTCTGCAAGACCTAAGGATGAAATAATTCAGAAGAAATTGCATAGGCAAGGTCACATTGAAAAAAAAAAAAATGGCAAAGAAATAGCCAAAAAGTCCCATTACCTCCCTCTCAAAAAAAATGAAAGAAGGATAAAGAATAATCTTGTGGGGTTTAAGTTGTTCCTCTCCCTTATTCACCCTGAAATAGGAAAACTATGAGCTTAAACTCCTGAACAACTGCAGTATATTGCAAGTCTAGATGGACCTCAGTGGAAATTTTCAGAGTGGTAGAGTCTAAGAGCAAAAACCTGTTGGGTTTTGTTTTGTTTTGTTTTGTTTTTTTCCCCTCCGTCCAGGAAAGCTCTGCAACTTTGTATCATTTTAAGGAAGCTTGCTCATTTTTACTGAAAAAAAAAAAAAAAAAAAGAAGAAGAAGAGTATACCCTATGTGTTTAATAGAAGTCACATACTCAAAAAGACCTCATCATTAACCTGGGGGTAACTGAAAGAGTTAAAAAAAACAAACAAAAAAAACCCAACCAAACAAACAAAACACACACACACACACACACCCCAAACAAACAAACAAACAAAAACCCCACCAAAACAAATGAACTTCACCACTGACAACTCAGTATGACTGTGAGAGCTCTCTCTATAGTTTGTACTTGTGTTGTTATAGACAAAATACAGAATCCATATTCACCTAATTCATGTTCCCCTAAATTCACCTAGACACCCTGACAAAGCCAGGAAGGAAATGAAGAGACTCTGTATCATCTGCTGAGTGTATTTTAAGTTCCACATTTATCTCAACTGCTGGGAGGAGGAAAGAGAAACATTCATTCACACTGTATCAATATTCCCGAGTTAAATTCACTTAAGCTTTTGAATTATTTTTCTGCCCATTATAATTTTTGCTCTGTACAGTTTTTGTAGCAAATAATTGTGTGTAAATTGAGGAACAATAAGCAGAATTAAGACTGTGATTACATCCTGGGGTGTACATGGTTGCATGCAAAACCAGCAAAGTGTACATAAATTGTTAAGCAAATTGCACAAAGCAGTCCACTACTTCTAGGAGGTCTTGGCATTCCTCTTCATCTTTTACTATCACACAGAAGGACATCCTTATGACAATGGAAATAGAACAAGAATAATTTAATAGAAGATATAAAAAAGCACAAAGTGAAGTGATCATGGTAATAAAAAAGGATTACTGTATAATTTTCTCAGCAAGCCATGGTCAATGCTGTCAGCAAATGCTTATTTTTGAATGAAGGAAGAGAGAGCAATTTCAGAACTGACTCCACACAGCCCTTATTTGCAGGAGAAAAGCAGCACGAAAAAGCTGGAGATCTTTCGGCTATGTGAGCAGAGATCAGGAAGCACAATACATTTTTGTCAACCACCAAAGATGTGTTATGGCAGAAGCAGATGAAACAGCACTGAAGTGTACAACAATTGACTGAATAAATCACCTACATCCTTTAATTTCTTTGATCCTTACTGAAAGGTTCTTAACATATTATATCAAGAAAGAGCAACTAAAGAAAAAACACCTTTTTGTGCAAGGTGACAAGCCATCTTTCATTTTATAAAGAAAAGATTTCCACTTGTGTTACTACTTCATACTGAGGCCTATGACACAAATGACTTGAAACATTTGTGAAACACAGAACATAACCTTCTTCATTTTCTTTACACTACCTAAATAAAAAGAAAAAAAGAAAATGCATCTTTGGAAAAGTATTTTTTCTTCTTCCACTGAAATAATGTACAAAAGCATCTATTTGCTAGAGAAAGGGAGGGCTGTGAGTAAAATCAGCTCAATGTAACATTTCCTTCAGAGAAAATTAACACTGATTAACATCTGTAGAAGTCTGGATGACTCCAACCAGACAGGCAGTGACTGCATGGGCTAATGACTAGGGCTCTCTTTGCAAAGAACGGTTTTCTAACTATGCTGTAAGTTGCTGAAAGAGGGACTTCAGCTTGAATTTATCACTTGTCAGAGTAATAACTTGCACTCCTGCAACACATTTTCCACCTCTCGTTTTCCAGATAGCCCTAGCTGTAAGTTCACCTTATACAGAAAAAAAACCTGGGGTTAAAAATATATTGTCATATCTTGAACTATTTTCTTTGCATCATAAAGCAAAGAAGATTTGAATTCTAAAAGAGATTTAATGATCACCGTATTTTGGGAAAAAAAGTTTACAACCAGCACTTGAAAATCCCTACTTTTACACTACATTTTTCTATTTGCACTCTGTTTTACAATAAGCAGTATTTTCCTTTCTTGCATTCCAACTGTAAATTGCTTTAAGAATGCTATATTTTGGCCAATAGACTAAGGCACTACTAACAAAATTGTCAGAACCCAGGTGTCGAAAGTGATCATCCTACTATAAGCAAAGGTTAAAGAATACTGTGTTACAGAATAGTTATGTCCAAGAAATGCCTTCAACTTTCCTGAGGATAAATTTCTAGGGAAAAAAAAAGGGTTTTTTTGTTACTTCAGCATATTTTACTTCCACTGCTATTTGCAAGAGTTAAAAACAGTAGGACCAAACCTCTCAGGAGCAGTTTGTAGTTCTGGACACGTAGAAAGTAATTATTATACATCAAGTCAGAATGCAGTTAATATGAAAAACAGAAACACAACTCCAACCAATATTTTCTTAGAGGGTTGGCAGCAAACTGTCAGATGCATGTGTGACCTCAAAACAACCTTTTGCCAGATGCCTCTTTAACCTCTTACAATTACATCAACTTCTAAAAAGACCTGTACATTTTACCATTTTCCTCCTTTGGTTATGCAAATTAAAAAGATGTGCTTAAAAGACAGATTGAAAATGTTTGGTTCTGTGCATTTTTGTCTTAAAAGTCACAAAACAAAGCTCTCTAATACGGCGGCACATACTTCTTTTTTCTTCCCCTGAATTAAAACTGCAGTAGAAATTACACAAGAATTATTCAGCTGCTTTCTATTCTCCTCTCCAGTCAGTTTTAAAAAATAGGTGGCTTTAGGGGCCAAGACAATGTTCAGCCAAAGCAATCAATAAATCACTTTTAATACTGTTTATGATGTTTACATAAATAACTTTATTTTTTCCATAAAACCCCCCTATATTAGATATGTTGCAATCAACAGAAGCCAACACAATGATTCATATTATTCAGATTCAAAAATAGCCTGTATGGTAACATTCAAAGAAAGGCATTTCTGTAGATTTAGAAACAATCAAATTCATAGCATGGAAGCATCACGAATGTGTTTCGGTGGCTCAAGACTTAGAAAACAACAACAACAAAAAAAGAGAAATGTTATGAACTGAAAAGTAAGTAGGTCATGTATCCTAAAGTGCTAAAAATACTAACATCTGACTTGGGGATGAGAGAACTATTTTTAAAATCTAAAGGTGTGCAAGTAAATGAAGAATTGCACAGTCCTTTGTCAACAAAAAATGTGCTTTGATGAGGCATTAAAAAGAAAGATAACCTGTGCTGTACAGAATTCAAGAAAAAAAAAATCCTTTAAGAAATATACCTCCTTATACAGCAAAACAATGAATTTCAGTTGTTCTGTAACCCAGTTCCTTTAATCTGCATAAGAGATGCTGACTGAGTTCACTCAACCAAATCACTACTGGCTTTCAGAATACAATCAACACATGCTTTTCAACAGTATTAATATAGCATGAAGCTTGTGCGCCTAATTATTCATGTTTTTGCATTCTGTTTTTTCCCCCTGCTGTAAAATATGCAAATTTACTTCTTTGTATTATTTAGGTCCCACATGGGCCTCAACAGATCTGTTTGGAAGGCATTACAAGCCAACATCTAGATACATGCTGTCAACATTTCAAGCTTCATTATTTTTATTGGGTTGGAATGCCATTATAGATTTGATATTAGGCTTTAAAAAGCTTTTTATAAATCTGTTGAAAACCTACAGTCTAATAGAATGGTGTCCCGATAATTACTACTACTCCACTTTCTGTGTGTGTGCATGAAAGGGAGAGAGAAAAGCCCTACAACTCTTGAATACAAGAGCAATCCCCATCTAGCGGTACTATTGAAAAACGCAGTTTGTTTTTGTGCAAAATTAGTACCCAAGAGGATTAGTTTGACTTCATTACTGAATGAAGGGTAGCCATTACCTCCTTATGCAACTAAAGATCGGTAACAGGAGAGGACTGTTTCTTCTGAATTCCTCCTTCCTTTTCATTCAGCTCTGTAAAACTCAATGCCCCAGTGAGCTACTAAAAATTTTTAAGTATAAAACCCATAAAGCAGCACCTTAAGAAACAGGTCACAATGCAGTAACTTCTTGGTGTGCATCAGAAGTGTTCACTTACAGTGACACAGGCTGACAAATATGTTCCTTAATTAAAAATATTAAAATATTTCCCCGAATCTCAGATTCTTATAAAGTTAGTATTAAATGCTTTTAACCTTAAACAACATAATGAAATAGTAGTTTGATAATTCAAAAAACGCAAGGTTGGTAATAACTACACAAACACTGTTATATAAAAAGTACGTAATATAAACCCATTGATGCAGAAAGTGAAAGGACATTGAGACACTGCTTGTTTCCAACTGGCACAAAGCCTTGTGCATTTCCTTAATGTAACTATATATTTTAAAACACTGCAGCAGCCCAGCCTTCCTTACTAGCACCACTAAAAGCTCCTTAAATATTAATGAAAAAACAATGTAGAGATTCACAGGAATCTACTACATATTACTATTGACTCCTAGAAAAGAAACAGCAGCAGTAACACTAAGATTTTACAAATCTCTTGTTGCCTTTAATCTGAGATGTGCATGCAGAGGGGAGAAACTAAAAAATTATTTGAATTGCAGCAATAAACTAGTATGGAAGTAGTCTTTGATTTGAGAGGATAAGTATATTAAATTTCCCTTTCATAGGACTCACTACTGAAGATTTTTAAATTGTACTTTCTCTTAGAAGCAAACACTTAACTTCCAAATATATATATAAATCTGTATTACTAAGATCAATATGGAAACAATAAATATTTTACTGCAAGACCTTTTTAGATGTTGGGTGACAGTGGAGATGTCCCTTAATTGAAATGCCAGATTTATTCAATTCTACCTTCCACAATAAAAAGTAACCCCAAAACTACCTGCATGCAGAGTAAATTCATGGCAAAAAAGAAATGGGGAGTTGGTGGGGAAAAAGTCTATGTAAAACTGATCTTCAGAAAAACAGTCAAAATTTCCAGAACAAAAGACTGACCTGTGTTAGTCATTTTACTTTTTTACCTCTTCAGTACAGAAGACTTCCTGATTTGTTAAGGAAGTTCTTTTGCAACATAACCACTGTTAACAAAGGGAAACATTCAGCTGCCTGCAAATCATACTTTTCAGAGGCTCACAGCTGAGTGAGGATGCTCCTGCCTCCTTATGAGGATGATCCCATATGAAGGAATTAAAATACTGAATCAACTCAGTATTTTAATATACATACTGAATACATCAAAGGAAGGTTCAAGTAGCTCATTTAAGATAAAGTCAAAGTTTGAACGCCTTGCAGAGATAAAATAGTAAGTCATATTTGACCCCCAATATTTTCATCTCACAGAACAAAAAAGAGTAGTTCCCACATCCTTGTCTGGGAGCTTTCAGGTGTTGGTGCAAGCCTGATCACATTTGTTCTGTAAAGCTCCCTTTTGTCAGATATCAGCATTGAAACAGAAAGTACACGTTGGTTAATTCAACAGATGCAAGACTCAAATACCACAAGTCCTTCTCCTTATTGGGAAGGGATTTTAAAACACTTAATTTCTTACATTTATGACTATTTGTGTTCTCTTGAGAGGCATAACAGGCAAAAATCATGCTTGCTGCAATAGCAAGAAGCATAACAAACAGGTGTAAATCCAAAATTTGTTTACTAGTTCTAGATGGCCTCCAAGGACCTAGGAAAGCACAGTAGGGAAAAGGGAGGTTTACAGAGCAGGAGTGTATCTTCATTATAAAATTCCTGCCAACCCTTCTCGCAATGGCAGCAGCCTCTCTGCATCTATGACTGTCATTCAACTCTAATTAAAATCCTGTGCCTGACCATTTTTTCCATGGGTAATTACTCTTGAAACTTTGAAAAACTCTACAACAAAATTGCTGAATCTCAGAAAGCCACCTTCAGGTGACAGTTAAGTGCTCCCTATAAGTCAATAAAAATACTCCCTAACACCTGTTAGAGATTTGCATCTGAAGGCAAGAGCAGAGCTTTGAAAAAATAGCCACAGGTAAGTACTGAAAATCCATGTTAACTTACAACTAAAAAATGAAACAGCAAGCTGTCCTAAGTTCAAGGAAGAAGCAGAAGTTGAATACATTTACAAATCAAGTTTATCAGCACCAGCAACTGAGCTGCTTCTTCAAGCCAGTTACTCTATTCCAATTTATGACACAAAAAGACCCCTGGGAGAAAAAAAACACAATTCTTAAATCTATGAAACAGATTGGTCTTTAAAACACAACTTAAAAGTAAACAAAGCAGACTTGAACTCAGGCATGGTCAAAGGCTTAGATTAAGAGCTCCTCAGAAAACCATGCTGCCTACAGATGCTAGAAATGACCCAACCATCCTGGCCGTTCGGCTCCAAGTACACCACCAGGCTCAGCATCGCCTTCCCCAGTGACACGGTGCAGCCTGAACACATCCATCAGGGTCCACACAAAATGCTGCACAAGAAGCTTCACCCCAGGTTCTTGTCCTTGCCCAAGCCACCCTTCAGGTAAGTCTGTGCCCATCCCTGCAACTTGGTGACCCCAACCCTCTGACCTGTCTTCCTGGCCTGGCCTCAGATCTGCCTCATCCCTGTCGACTTGTCTGGCAATCGCTGGACTCTCAGCTGAGCCTGGTCACCATCACCAGACCTGATCTTCTGTCCTTGCTCGAGTAGTGTGGGACTGCACCTCTTGTTGGTGAGGTCTCTGCCCAAGCCTCTCCCATCTTGGCACCCTTGCTTGGCTGCAGGCTCACCTGTCTAGTGGAACAACCAGCACTTGCTGCTCCCTCACACTGGCTTACTTCGAATTTTTCTGGAAAAGTAGCCAAGACCCTGCACATCAGCATCATAAACTAAACACAAAACCAAAATTATCACTTGGCAGTATTTTTTAAAGAACACATTCAGAACAATATTCTGTCTTTTTTGATGAGGATGATGAAATGCTGGAACAAGGCTGCCCAGAGAAGTTTTGTTCAAAGTCAGGTTGGACAGGGCTTTGAATAACATGATATAGCAAAAGATGTCCCTGCCTATGGCAGGCAGATTGGACTAGATGATCGTTAAAGGTCTCTTTCGACCCAAACCATTCTGATTCTATATTTGAGTTGTCTTCAAGCAAAAAAACAACTCACCACCCACCACAGTGGAACCATCAGCACCACGTGGATGTGTACAGAGCTTCTGACCTTCTTGCCAAACACCAATAGAAATCAGCACTGCTGTCTCAGTTTTTCAATTCCCGATTTTAGACTGAGATTAGGACTACCAGCTTCACACATCTTTCAGATCTGGTGGGAGATTTTTAGCTGTGTGCCAAACCAAAACACTACTGCTAACCTATCTTCTCTGTGGTTAGAAACAGTAGGAATGGATGGTGGGTTGTAATATAAAATAAATTTCAAAAGCCACAAAATATGAGAAATTCCTCGAGAACTACTACTTCTCAAGATCCCCAAGCTAACTGAAAACTTACTTGCTTTCTTAATTCTGGCATTCAGAATGTTAACTTTAAAAACAATTTCTGATGATCAGGCAAACCCCTGAAACATTTTTCATATTTCTGCAACTGATTCACTCATCAGAATTGTTTGCAGGTGTTGTGCATATTCCAGAAACCTCTGTTCCCCTTGCGGAATAATAGTTCTGTTTGTTACAAAACAAGCACCCCTTTTACAGCCTGAGGAACAGATGAGATGACCAGTATCTGGAAAAACAAGTGAACTGGTACTTAGCTATAAAAATGCTTTAGTCCCTGGTAGAAAATTACATATTTCATTTGATATTTATTTTGTAGAGAGTCAATTATGAATTCTTTTTTCTTGACTCCCACACATGGAGTGTTTGCCCCAAAAGCTAAAACAGAGAATTTCTTTAAGCTTACGGTGTTTTTTATGAGTCATCTTTCTAGTCAAAGAATACATATTCAGATATTGAAATTCACAAAGCATTGATATTCTACAAGCAAATGTATATGTAAAGTATAGCAATATATAACAGGACATGAAAGAGTTATGAAAAAAATCCAGAAAACTGAAAAAAGATCCTCAAGATTTGGCAAGGTGATAGCTCTGGTGGATCTTTCTAATGAAGTGCTCAACATTATCCCCTCTTTTTTAAATATCAGCTGATAAAAAAATAAATTAAAATAATTAAATATTGCTAGGAAAATTACACTTAATTGTGATGCTCAATACTCTCACTACATTACTGAATAGATTTCTTTTGTATTTTAATGGACATGGTATTTGATTCTTTCTTAATAAGTCTTGTTCGGACTTCCAGTAAGACTCCTGTCTGCCCTTATCAGTGGCATATGGTGAGCAATCTTGCAAGGGATTTGGGCCATTCAAGTTCTCCTGAGCACAGCAGTGGAAACCAGGAGCAAGTGTTCCCTAAAGAGTTATTTCTCCTCTTCTTTCTCCAGAAAGAAAAGCAAAGCACTTCCTCCGGTGTCCATGGAACATCAGAGAACTAGGCTTTTTGTTCTTATATGCTTTGAAGACTGGGTTTCAAAACCAACTTAAACCATAAAAAATTAAATTTCACTCCCTTCAAGAGTGTTCACTGCATACCACAGTATTCACACTAATGGTCCTATATTCCTACTGAGATTTGTTATATACATTTAGTACTGGCATTCTAGGATATTTTACACCAAAATTTAAAAAAGCTTCCCAGTCTCCCATCTGAGTAATAAAAAAGTAACCAGCAAAAGAGCTAAGTGTAGTGCTTTGTTGTTGTCTTTTGGACTGTCACTATTCCTGGATAAAAAAAAACTTCTAGATAAGTATCTGCTTAAGTGCTGACCTGTAAAGCTGCAGCTACATACATCTAGCACGACAGTGATACGCTCCACTGACAAGGTTGATGGCAATTCTTTTGCCCAGTAAGAGTTAATGAAGATGAAACTACAGTCCATTTCATTGCAGTTTGCCATATTAATTTCTGTCTGAGCAAAAAATAATAATACATAGAAACACATAAGAGAAAGTTCAAGCAAAATTGATAGTTCTTCAGTTTATATTTAACAGATTATTTTAATATAAATTTATATGACCAAAGTTTAAATAACCACTGACAGTGTTTCAGGAAAAAAGGAACAAAGTTAAACTGAATGCAAACTTAGGAGCAGCAATTATGGAACATAAGCAACATTTGAGTGCAGAACTCTCTTCCTGTTAAAGAATTTGAAACTCTAAATGGTCTCCAGACGTTTTTTGGATGATGATGTGTCTCCTTTGACCCTACCATGATGCAAATGCTGGAGTGATTAGATGTAGCCATCATAATTAATGCAGCTGAACAAAATCCAATGGAAGGCAACCATTAAACATGACAACATAGAGTTACAGATGTGAAACCAAATTTGTTTTAATGCATAATTATTGCAAATAATAAGTAATTTTTTCTCAGAAAGAGTTCCAATAGTCTCCCGTATTGTTAGATTTTGATGATCTAAAGGGTTTTGTGATGTGAAAATGCTCAAAAAGACACTTAAATAGAGAAATACTGTAAGATTCCTGATGTGAACAGGTCAGTAAATCAAAGCAGCAGAAGCTGAATATCAATGATGACAGGTTTACAAGGAGGAAAACACAAACTTTTAAAAAAACGAAATAGAAAAGTATGAGTTACAGCATGACAGCAATAAATTCTCTCTCCTGCATGCTTGAGCCATCCTACAAGACTGTGAAAGAGCTTGATTAAAACTGCAATTTTAGCTAGTTCACAGGTGAGTAAACTTCAGATTAATATTTGAATAAGAGTTTGAAAACCCTGAAGTGCTTAATTTTCATCAAACTAAGCAAGAGTCAGATCCTGAGACAGAACATTTACACATTACACACCATGTGACTAGAAATACCCAGATGCTTCTTGGCTTCTAATACAAAAAGACTTTGAGGATAATGCTAAAAGGAAGGAACCTGGAAAAAAAATAAAATCAGTCCTCTAACAACTGCAATAAGATAATCTCTTCCCACAACTCTAATCATAAAGCTAGAAGCATCAACTCTAGCTTTCTTGTTTTGTAAGGACTTAACTTCTCCTTGCTCAGAATATGCAAGGAAAACAAGAAACTGCGTTTTCAATGCTCTTGAATAAGTGTTTGTACCTATGTAAGTATTTAGTCCAGATGATGAGACTAGGAATATGAACTCCTTCAGGAAAAGTAAGAATTCTTAACAGTTTTTATCATGGCTTCCCTTAATATTTCATCTGGTCTAAGCATCTCAAAGAAATGTTTGCATTTCAAATATGGTATGAATCACTTTATAAGAAGTACCACTTACCCACAATAACAAATCCATCTGCTTCTCTCTCTGTCACTGTAACTTTCTTTGAGTCTTGACTTTTTCGGAAGAAGTTGAACATGGCCTCTTTTTTTTTTTTTCCTCTATGTCGTTACCTAAAATGAAGACAAAACACATTAAATAAATATGAGATAACATCATTTACCATAAGAAGTTCACACCATGCCAAAGGCCACAAAAGAGCCTAATCTCTAGTACCAGATTTGAAATATCAGGCATTTGTATGTCAGATAGAATACCTTGTTGATGTAGCAATTGACTTCAACAGGCAAACAGCGAGTGAAGTATAAAAGTCCTTTCTATAAAGTTATGAATGGAGTGGAACCA
Organism: Megaceryle torquata; assembly: GCA_024611175.1. Taxonomy (NCBI): domain Eukaryota; kingdom Metazoa; phylum Chordata; class Aves; order Coraciiformes; family Cerylidae; genus Megaceryle; species Megaceryle torquata. The sequence goes on from JANIJG010007874.1 coordinate 13,334, forward strand.
TTGAAAAACCCAAACCAAAACAACTTCAACCTTTCTAATGAAAAGTGAAAGAAGGAAACTCCTTTCATAATTTATCCAGCATGTTTTCATACTTTTCTGCTACTTTGAATTATTGTTACATAAACTTTCTCATCAGAGTTAGTTGTAAAGCATCTAAACTTTGAAGCCCAAAACATGTTCCTAGAAAATGCAGCTTTACAATGCAAGAATACTTGATTGAAGCAAATCATACTAGAGATTTTCAGTCTTGTCTGTGCATCAATTAGCAACACCAAGCCACCCACCCCTACAATATTAACATAGTATCTATTTTTATTTTTCCACTTTTCAATCTTAGAAACAGCTTAACTCTTGGATGTATTTAAGGGTTACCACTGATTCCCTTAAAAGAAAGTGCAACAAAATCATACACTACAAATTTTTCATAACAATAATTTATTAAAGGAATCTTCCAAAGCAGCTAAGAACTCTGAGCTCTCAACAGCTAGAACAGAACAAGGAAACCAGTGGGATAAAAATAATAATTGAAAAATATTATGCTCAGACTTTTCTCTCTCATGACTGAAAGATTAACAGAAGCAATTCTGAATTGCTTTTACAGGATAAATGCATATTAAAAAGCCCATGAGCATTAGCCTAAAGACAGACAGTCAGGCCTGCTTTTACAAAATTGAGTCCTATGAACCACCCCATAAATATGGATACATCATGAAGTATTCTTCTAAGCAAATCATCTAATTATTTTAAATTTTAAATTGTAGACTCAAGGAAGTTTCTCTTTTTCCAAGCAAAGTCATAAAAAAAAGCTTTATAACGAGGCATCACTCTTGTGAAAAATAACCAACAGAACTATACAAAGCACGTATTCACAGGCTTAGCTTACTGAGAGAACTACCAATGTACCACCTCCTACTTTCTGTTTTCCACCTAACTGGCATCACTGAATACAGCAACTGAGAGTCTCCCCAGCCTCCTCCCACCACAGCAGCTCCATCCATAGCACCAGGACAATGAGAAGAGGAAAGAAGCACCGCAACGGCTGTCACCTCTCAAAGGTGTGCTCATCTTCAGTCCCTGAGGGCTGACCTTAGACCACTGGACAAGGCCAACCTATGGAGCAGGCTGTGGTCTGGCTGCAACACACTGCATGCCAAACACAGAGAGGAAGGTTTAAAGAATGTTATGTGAAGATCTTCTCTGCTAAAATATCAACATAAAATTGGGAAAAGTGGAACAACGTAATTTCAAGTTTGAAGCAGAGTTTGAAGAGCAGAATCCTGATTTACACCAACATTTAAAGAAGGGACTGACAAACCAATAGGACCGTCTACTACACACCTCCAACAGAGGAAAGGAATCCAGTCTAAAGAAAAGAGGTGTACAGGGTCAAGTTTCCATAACATTATTTTACACTAAATTTAACAAAAAAGAATCTTTAGAAGGTGGGAAAGAAAGAAGAGTGCTACCATGTAGTATTTTGATTTTAAAAAATATAAAAGTTACGAATCCTGGATTAATTATTTGCTGGAATTCCTAACTTCCCACACAAATATTCATGGTACCATAAGCAAGACTTCTTTTTTTTTTCCCTAGCCAATGACCTGTAGCAATTAACTGCACAATCAACACTGACTCTTCACCAGATACAGCCTCAAACTCTGCCCTTACAAGCAATAACAAACATTTCCGTACTACAGATCACACAAAGTCCTATATGAAATGTAAGCACTGGCTTTCAGGAACAGTATATAAACAGAACATGGCAAAAGCAGCAATGGTTCAAACTGTGACCTGATACCTGAGACTTAAATATGGAGTAGCCCACAGGCTGTCAGCTACTGCTTGCTCATGCTGATTCAGTGCAACTTCTGGCAACCAAATAAACTACACTAACATACACAAGAACAGAACAAACCATCCAATCCCATCTAATAGTAATTTAAAAAAAAAAAGTTACTTATCTGTACTTTATTTGGTTTTGCTCATTGTCCTACCTTACTACATGAAATACTGCTATTTCCAGTTCCATAGAGATTACACAGTAGAAACTCCTAATTATCTCATTTATTCTTTACCTTCCCCCACACTCAGGCTCAACACATGGCGCCAGCAGCATATTCCTTTTTCAGCCCTCAGGGAATAAGTCTTCTCCTGCTACCAATTAGGGTTGTCAGTCCCATAGCTCAAGTGGTAAAAACCTGTGCTGTAATGCTCAAGAGTCAGGTTTCTGCTCCAATGATGTATGAAGGAGAAGCAGTTGTGGAACAGTTTAAAATGCAATTTTACCTTCATCCTAAGTGTGCAACAACAAGAAGCAAAATCAACCTGATGTGCAAAATCTTACAGCTAGTTTTGGTAAAGGCTCAGATTCCAGTCACTTCAGGTGCCAGAGCTGCAGTTGCTCTAATCACATTTTTTTCTCTTTGAGATCTGCATTACCGCACAGTTTTCAGCTCTATCACACTGTTCCCCTTCCCTTCCTTCTTGCACAAAGAAAAGCATCTTCGTATATATATATATGGCACAAAAGAGTTGCATAGGAAACCATAAATTAATTAATCTTTTAAATTCTACATATTTAACATACCTAAACTTGATGGCTTAAAGGACAACTGACATTTCAATTCAGAGTAAATTAACACTACAATTTGATCTAGCCAAATTGATGTTACAAGCACTTTCACATACTAGATTCTTTCCATTAATTGACAGAAGATAGCTTGAGTATCCCAATTTTTTTCCTAAAAACCACAAAATTCATCTTATCTACAGACATGAGATGTACATACAGTCTTTGCCTAGCAGTTTTGAGTCTCTGAAGTAGCTTTAACTTAATTCCACTGCCAGCAGTGTTTCTCAAACAGAAAACAAAACAAAACAAACAAACAGAAAAACAAACACCACACATGCTTTTGCTTGATGCAGAAGAACAAACAAAGCTAACAGAGGCAGCCCCTTAGCTCAGGACAGAAATTCTTATGGTGTTAAAACTACCAGTCCAGCAATAAGAAAATAGCACATGTATTTTGTGACTGTGAGTGTTGGGGGGAGTAGTAAGGAATACATATGTTTAAAAGACAGAGCTGTTTCATTCTCTGGGTGTTCACCACTTAGAAACAAGACTTCTGCTTGTAGATCTCAGGTCTGAGTAACTGATGTGAAAGAAGGAGCTCACCAACTACTACGTGCAGCATTTCAGTACCCTTGCTGAACACAGTATTAAACTAAATAACAAAGAATGACTAACAAAATAGAAGGAAGACACAGAAACAAAAAGAGCTATATACAATATGGTATAGGTAAAGGAAAAGTTGTAGACAGGCAATGCTGGGCCATTTTTGATATCTGCTCTCTTAAGAATTTTATCAACTGTGGTACTTCAAAAGTAAACATAAATCTCTCCAGCAATAGGAAATGCAACCACTAAATTTCTTGAATTACATGTTAAAAACAGAACAAAGCTCCTGTCAAAGAAAAAAACACAGAGCTGAATGGAAACACTCGTGCTTTTAAAGATAAGAAGACAGTTTAAGCACTTGCGGAATCAGGCTGGAGTTTTACTACTTGTAGATAAGATGAAGCTTCAGCTAACGAAAGCTAAGGACAACCACTTTCCACACAAGTTTCACTTCAGAGAAAAATTAAATTTGAAGTTTGTGGACCTGGATGCCAGGTCACAAAAAACAGAGAAAAAAACACTTAGTTCTGGGTTGTTTTCTTTAAAAAAAGCTGTCAGCACAAAATCACAGAAAATACATCTGCCATTCAGAGATGGTACCATGTTTCTGCAGTAATTTCTCCTATATAGCACAGCATGTTTCCCTTCCAGATGGGATTAATTTTATTTCTATAGGAGACCTGAAATTGAATTCACTGCCTAAAGATAAAAATCTCCCCTGGTAGGGATATGCAATTCCCTTCTCCTCATGTTTCCCCCTCAACAAAAAGTGAATACCATTTTTTTCTTTCTCAATTCTCAATCCCTGATAGTTAAGAATAATGCTTTTGGCACCAGTTCAGTCATTAGCAACTAATAAACTGTGAACTGCAGCAGTTCCGTGAGGCTGGAAAAAACCACTGTGTCTTTCTCTGAGTTTCTGAGAGCGTACATGGGAGTGAACAAAGATGAGTTATAGAGATGCACAAAGGGGTTAATTTATTCCTCCTGCATTTTGTCAGACTCCTTTGACAAGAAGTATTGGTGACCTTTGAGCCAAACCAATACGTTAAATCCAATAAATTTTTTCGATACATGAAGATCTCAGTGTATTTAGCATTACTTTTCAGCTTTTTCCTGAATGTTCACAAGTGAGAGGAGGAGAAAGGTAATTTAATATTAAAACTACTAAAGATGCAGGCTAAGATAAAGAGAGGATGCCCAGAAATACAGCAAAGCAGAATTGCAGTGGCACTGCCGGTAATTACACAAATAAGGAAATGAGGTCAGAACAAGATACAAACCTGACCTTAAAGAAAGAACCAGAATAATTTCACGACTAGCAGTTTAAATATAATCTGTGGAAGGAGAAAGCGGAGAGCATCACAGCAATTCTCACTCCCATATTAGCATCTGCTGTGAGTCACCAATAAAGTAGTAATCAGAAAAAGAACAACATGTTTACAGCCCTCTACAGCCCTGCTTATGACACAAAAACAACCAGTTTGAGAGTAAAGAACATGCACGTTGAAAAGATTTCTCAGTTTAACAGCTTTTGGCCTAGTGTAAGCTACTATGTGAAGGAGAAAAAAAAAAAAAGAAAAGAAAAAAAGAAAAAAGACACGACATTTCTTTTATCTGGCATTAACATTAGTCATGTTCCTTTAGTTCATGCTTCCCAAACCCAGAAGAAAAAAAAGTCAGTGTCAAAGAGAAACACAGATAGAAATAAAGGGGTATACATATAACAAAACACTGAAAGACTATTTTACCTACATAAAATGTGAATTTTTAAAGTTTTCATAAAATTTAAGGGACACACAAATACCAAGAACTATGCAACACAAATTACCATAGTATAAAGACACTCCAAGATGCTGAATCATTAAAAAATCAACTACAATCAAGTCAGACAATAAATGCATAAGTGACAAAGGCAAAGCCATGACTGAATAACAGTACTCAAACTGATGTCAACATTCAAACCCCCGAAGCAGATAGAAAATGCTAACATAGAAAGATGTTTATGAGATACAATACTCAATGGGTTGAAACCTACTTCTTTCCGTGCTAACAGTTTTCTTTTGACTACAAACCTTCAACAGCTGCTAAGCATGATACAGACACATATTTCTAAGAACTTCTGCAACATGTTTTTCTAACAGCTTACGCTTCAAACATGCCACAAATAGCCCTAGAAGAGCCACTTTGCAGCAGCCTGATGCATCTTGCTCCAACCGTTAGATTTATGAAAGCTCTCCTTAAACATCTCCACGGATGTGCTGAGGAGATGAGGATATTCTGCAAATAAACTACTGAAAGGTGAATGGCGCAGGGATGCTGAGATGACAACCAGCTACATTCCATTGCATGTATAACATGACAGCACTCTACTTCCCAGCCACATGCTTGTTCTGCATAGCTTCTGGCAGTAGCTGGTTTCCTTGGAAGCTGGTGCAGCTTGCTGAGCCATCACAACACTAACCCAGCCAACTAATAAAATCCACTTTCTGGTGGTTACAAGTTGAACTAACCTATGGCTGGTCAGTAGGACAGGCAGCACACAGGGTGTTGCAAATACCCTTCTAAGCCTGAGCAGAGTTAGATTTTCACAAATATTTCCTGAAATACCAGACCTAGAAATGGAAAGGAAATCACAGAAGCACAGAATGAGAGGGACCTCTGGAGATCATCTTGTGCAACCCCCTTGTGCAGGACCTCCTACAGCTGGCTGTGCAGGACCACATCTGGATGGCTTTTCAGTATCTCCAAGGATTGAGACTCCACAACCTCTCTGGGCAACTCGTGCCAGTGCTTGGTCACTCTCATGGCAAAAAGTGTTCCCTGATGTTTAGAGGGAACCTTCTTTTTTCATTTTGTGCCAATTGCCTCTGGTCCTGGCACTGGGCACCACTGAAAAGACCCTGGCTCCATCTGCTGTGTGGCCTCCTTACATGTATTTACAGGCACTAGTAAGATCCCTCTTAGCCTTCTCTTCTCCAGGGTGAAAAATCCCAGCTCTCTCAGCCCTTCTTCAAATGTAACATGCTCCAGTCCCTTAATCACCATTGTGGCCCTTTGCTGGACTCTCCCCAGTATGTCCATATATCTATTATACCCAGAATTTGGACCCAGTGCTCCAGGTGTGGCCTCACCAGTACTGAATAGAGGGGAAAGATCACCTCCCTCAACTTACTGACAATGCTACATCTAATGCAGCCCAAGATAGCATTATCTGCCTTTGCCACATGGGCAATTGGAAGGAACGTGCCCATGAAAGGGACACTCAGGGAAAACACACAAGATGCATAGTGAGAGTGCCACATCCGGATGCCAGCTCTGTCTTATGTCCAGCAGTTGCTCTCACCCTGGGGATCAAGTATAAGCTCTTTAATGGTGAAATAAAATGAAATAGAATTAGTAGAATAGAACAGAACAGTTCAGTTGGAATGGACCTATAATGATCGTCTAGTTCAACTGCCTGACCACTTCAGGGTTGACCAAAAGTTAAAGCATGTTATTAAAAGCATTGTCCAAATGCTTCTTCAACACTGACAAGCATGAGGCTTCAGCCACCTCTCCAGGAAGCCTGTTCCAGTATTTGACCACCCTCTTGGTAAAGAAGTGCTTCCTTAAGTCCAGTCCAAACCTTCCCTGGTGCAGCTTTGAGCCATTCCCACACATCCTGTCAGTGGATCTCAGGGAGAAGAGATCTGCACCTCCCTTTCCATGTCCCCTCCTCGGGAAGCAGTAGAGAGCAATCAGCATCTCAGTCTCCTTTTCTCCAAACTACACAAGCCCCGAGTCCTCAGCCGCTCCTCACAGGCCATGCCTTCCCAGCCCTCCTCCGGATGCAAGTGCGGTGCGAACTGCGCACAGTGCTGGAGGTGAGGCCGCACTGACGCGCGCGGAATACAGTGGGACAACCCCCGCTCCCACTAGCGGGTCACGCTGCCTCTGATGCCGCCCGGGGTGCCCCTTGGCCTCCTGGCTCATTCCTCGTGGGTCCGCCATCAGTCGGCACCCCAAGAGCTCTTTCTGCAGGGCTGCCCCAAAGCCACTGCTCTCCCACTTTATACTGCTGTCTGTGGAAATGCGGGGGTATCGCAGCCGTAACACGCAACGTTTTGAGTATCAACTGTGGCCTTAAACGAAGAGAAGGCTAACAGGCTGGTGACGGGAATGCTTGGCCTGGGCAGGTGACCTGAGGAGAATCAGCCTCTAAAGGGAGAGGGAAAACAGCCCTTAGGGGAGAGACAATACGGGGTAACTTAATAGAAAAGGATTAAACGATAGGGCTGGAAGAGGCCGGACCCCGGGGAGGCCGGTGCTCGCACCCTCGCCGGTCTCCCCGCCACGGCAGCAACAACACCCACCCCACCATCACCCACCGGCCCGGCCGCCCGGTGCCGCCGCCGCTCACCAACCTCCGCTTCCGGGTCGCGTCAGGCGAAGGGGAAATCCCGCCCCGACGCTCTCGGCTCCGCCAATCCCCCCGTTGCCAGGGGTAACGGCGCCCCTCCCCTGTGCCAAGGGCGGGAAATCGCGCCGCGATGGAGGACGTCCATGAGCTGCCGCGGCGGCGCATCGCCACCGGGCACCTGGCCCAGTACATCGGGCAGCCCGTCTGTTTCGTGGGCCGCGTCGAGAAGGTCCGTGACTTGCTCGGCGGCCGGCCGCTGCTCTTAGGGACGCGCCGCGGGGCGTCAGGGCGGGTGGCAGCTCTGCCGCCCTGGGTGGGGCCTTGCCCCGGGGTGCGCTCCCGGTGCCGGGGCTGCGCCTTGCCCGGAGCAGCTCGTCGCGGCCTGGCCTGAGCGAGGCCGGCGGTTCCAGTTAGGCCTGGGGCGGGGCGGGGCGGACAAGCGGCTTTAAAGGTCAGACCTTTAAGAGAAAGGCCTGTTGAGCAGCTCTGTTTGCGGCGACTGAACCCGTAACGCTTCCCGCTGCCTTTCGAGCGCACAGGCCTCGTGTCTTTTGTAGATTCATCCCACTGGGAAGTTTTTCGTGCTTTCGGATGGAGAAGGAAAGCATACGACCGTGGAGCTGAGCGAGCCTGTAAGTTAAGGAATACTTTGAAAATACTTGATGTTGCCTCTTGTGGATACCGAAGGTTTTGTCCCTTCTGAAATCTCTGCATGCCTTGCATGTATTTAGTCAGGAAAAAAAAAAAATCCCTCTTCTCTCTCATTCATTTATGTTTCTTTGCCTCTGCTTCTTACACCTTCCAGCTAATTTGCGGTCTTCATCGATTTTCAGCTGCTGTTAAGAGAGAGAACTCATTCCTTGTCAGACTCCTCCCTCTTTGCTTACTTAGTCTTAACTCTGTTTGCTGTTTACAGTCTAATATATTCCACTACATGTATCAGCTCTGTTCCCTTTCACTTTTTCCTTCCTTATTTTATTTTTATATGCCAACAGACTATTGTAAAGATAATCCAAAAACCCTCAAGAATATGATACTCTCATGAGTCATTTGAGTGGACTTTTCTCTATACTTTTAGAACACTTGTCATACCATTCCAATTAACTTTGTAGTAAGCTTGAAGCATTCTTTCTTTAAAAAAAAAAATCTAGCAATTAATGTAATGGGTTTAAGATACACTAATAACTGCTGTATGGATATTGTTATCACACGCCACTAAGGGAATAACACCCTGTCATTCTCTTCTATCTTTGCATTACTTTATTTTTTTTTTTTTTTTTTTTTTGGTCAAAGAAATGTTGTAATGAAAGGATTATTTGCATTGTGAGGGCAAACGCTCTAGCTTAACTAAGCACGTGTGTAGTCCTTCCCATCTTTTTCTCTGAATGTCTCGTTAAACACTGAGAAATCTGGCCGTTTCCACGTGAAATAACAGCACGTGACACTCTCAGACTTTCAAGATGAGAATCTCACCTTACTGATTAAAAATGCAGTTTGATCTTGCAAAGAATTTTGTCTCAAAATGTGAAGCCTTCAAACTTCATCTTCAAACTGCAAGAAAACGCCTTTCCTACAAGTTCTGCTTGTACCGTAACTCTTGAGCTCATCTAAAGGTTTTGTGCCTTGTATTGTTAAATCTTCAGATGTCAGTCTCTGACCAATCATTGCACAGCTTCGTCATCGCTGAGTAGATGATTGAATTTCATAAATGCATAGCTGCAATGGTCAGCACTTCACAGACTGTATCATATGTGAGGGAGAAGAAACTGGCATGTGCAGAAGAAACATGACAGATTCATCTCCCTGATTTGCCTGATGTAAATGGAGGAACTTCTAGAATTGCTAATCAAAGTGCTTTCTAACTTCCCCCCTCTTGGTTTGCATGTGTCTCCTTTCAACGGAGAAACCAAAATTATGGGGAGGGAGGGAAACTATCGCTGTGTTCCAGGAAACTTGCTGAAAATTAAGAGTTAGATATTGGAAGAATGTTACTGAAATAGCGCTGCACTCTTAAAATCAGTATCTTAAAGAAAGAAACGTGTTCAAGCTATATGATTTTTTGGAGTAAATAGCCTTTTTTAAATTATTTTTTTTTTTCCAAAGAAAGGCTTGCTTTTGTCGATGTCTTTCTATTCTGAACTCTTAGTGACAGATTACTTAGATAATTTCTGATGATAAACTCCTGAATCTGGAGTATTGGAACTGCTCTCTGATATGCATGATAATTCCTTAGCTCTTACACAGTTCTATCATTTACGCAGGTTTGAATGCAGTGCATTAAAATCTGGATTCTTCTCCTGACTGTGCTCTAGATTGGGCTTTGTTCAGTGATTAAATGACACAGTTTTATGTACTTATGAACTGGTATCTTCCCTCTTAGGCTTCTTATGGTTTGGCTTCTTTTGTGTTGGTACTGAACTGTTTGTTACAAAACCTGTAAATCTTAAATGGCTCAAGGCTTTTGTGGGGACCTTTTTTTTTGGGGGGGGGGGGGGAAGCTGCTCAGTAGTACAGTGGTCAGGGATGTTTGACATGAACAGAATCTGCCATCATGAACAAACTGTCATTGTGGAGAGTTCCTACCTGAAGTGCTGTGCAGTAGAAAGAACAGGTAATTTAGTGATACTAATTTCATATCTAATATGTTTTCTAGCTAGATGAAGAGATCTCAGGAGTTCTTGAAGTAGTAGGAAGAGTAACAAATCAGGCAACCATCATGTGCATGTCGTACGTCCAGTTCAGAGAAGATAAAAGTCCCTTTGGTAAGTACAAATATATACTAAGTCAAATTCATTTTGTGTTCTGAACTCTTCTTCAGTAAGTAAGATGGGAGAGACTGATTGATGATCTTTCCTTATGGAGAAGGTCTTTCTTCAAGTTGACAGATATGGAGTAGAATGTAGGGAAGGAGAGTGTCGTGGGAAAAATTCTGTACAAAATACACTGGTTTACGTTCAAACTGTAGAGACTGACTTCAAGCTGGAGCCAGTGTAGATCATGATCTGATGATTGTCTCACTCCTAGCTGCATTGTTCTTGCCTTGCACTGGACCTTACGTGATCATGCACCTAACAGGCCTAAAAATAACCTTCCAGAAAGCAAGGAATGAGTGTGTGGCTTGCTTGGAAGAACTGGGGAGGAACTGGGAACACTCAGCTATACTGCTTTAAAATAAGCAGCACTTTAATGCTGTCATTTGCTTGTGGGGAATTTATCTTGTGCATCAACTATTTTTATTTTTTTTTTCCCTGTTTCAGATCTGGAACTCTACAATGAAGCACTAAAAATTATTCATGAATTCCCTGAATACTTCCCATTTGGTACTGGGAGGAACAATTGATTTTTTTCTTAGCATATATTGAGAGCTTCAGAGGGGAGAGAAGTACTCTAACTTTCTTGCCTGACAGCACGGGAACAGTTGCGTGTATTTCCAACAAATATACTGAAAAGATGCTGTTAGGACTGCCATGTGTTGCCAGTGAAAAATGTTTTCTTTGAAAATGTATCTATTCAGCAAAAAAGATAATGCTGCTGTGGATATCTCACCTGTCTGTATATATTTAACGCTTTTGCATCCATGAGGAGTGTTCTCTTACAGGACTGGACTTGCTAGAAACTGAAGTTCTGTAGGCACCTTTTAGTTGTTGGTAGAGGTTCTAGGACACTTCACAGGAAGCTCATATTAAAGACATTTGATGGGGTTATAATGTAAAGTGTTTGTTGGGTTTTTTTTTTCATTTCCTTTGTTACAGATTTATTGAACATGGGGGAGGAGGTGAGTCCATTAAAAAAGATCTGATTGTTTAACTGGTTGTGTCAGTATTATAGAGTGCTATTTTTGGTGATACACAGTGACTCATGTTTAACCCGACATAGGTAATCTTAACAAAGTGCAGTACAAGATGCCTTTTGCACTGATGTTAAATACCTGGAAGATGTACAGTTAGTCTTGGAGATTTCAAGCAGAAGTTGAGTTCCCATCACAACTTTCATTCCTGGTGGGAATCTTAAGCAGCAGTACCAGATTCAGCCACCCCATGATGACTCTAACCATATAACCTTACACACAGTTCCCAATTTTCTTACTATTAAGGCTTACGGCACGTAGCAGAATTATTTTCTCTCTTAAGGTAACACAGTTGAACTAAAACCAGACTTTGGAAATATTCTCTGTGAATTAATTAATAAAATATTTCAAAGTATTTTAAGTAAAGCTTAAGACTTCTGAAGTCAGTCTCAGACAGCAAACAAGAATGCCAAGTTCCATGTGGCACATTAAGATGCTCTGTCTTGTAGTGTTATCACTGCTGCATTTTAGTGCTTAGTAGAATAAAATGTCATTCCTAATAACCAGATGCACGTTTTCCTAGCACTTAAGTCTTTTATAATATTGTACTTCAGAAAATTGCTATTTTGTGCATGTACCTATGTTCTGTGAAGTGTTAGGCAGTTAGTTACCCAGACTGTCCAGGCCCAATAAACCAGTCTGCCACTAGATGGCTGTAACACTTTACCCCCTTACAGAGACTGTGTCCTTGGGTACAAGGTCATGGGTTAACGTTTGAACACATCTGAGTGGGAAAGGTGAGGTTCCCTTCTGTCAGTTAAGGCTTCTTGTTGATGCAGCCTTGCAGCAGTGGTGTGGGGCTAGGCAAGCACTGTGCCACTAAAAGCTTCTACTATGTGCTTTTCATTCATCTGCTTCCCTAGAGCCTGTTGAGGTTTGTGAATAAAGGGCCTACCCTGGCCCTACAGCTATACTAACAAGACAGCAATGCAGGTACTGTAAAACAAGTGAAGTAATGCTCAGATCACATATGCATGTGCTAGGATAGCAGTGGGGGGAGGTGACAGCCATCCCAGATACCCAAGGGAAAGGAACAACTGTGGGGCCTGCTAAGCCTCAGTTAGGAATGCACTAACAATATGAAGGTCTGAGGAGAAACTGCCTGACCTTCTAGATCATAAAATTGGAAATTTTGGCTTTATAGGTTGCTGACTAGAGTCACCAGGGCAACAGTATCATAAACACCAAAGCAGTATGGCACCAAAACCAGGCCAGTAATGGAAGGTGCTGGCAGCTTCTTTGGAAGAACGGGATGGGGGTAAAGGGTGGGAACCTGGGAAAGAGGAGTATGAAGTGAATGATGGAAGTGGAGCTGTCTGGGATTTGGAGCAGGAGAGCAAGCCTACTCCTCCCACCACACTTGTGACTGAATTCTGGGAGCTGGCACCTTTTTCCCTGCCCTTGCTTAAGGCAATGCTCTGAATACCCTTCCTAACATTAACATGGGAGACACTGTCACACTGCCTTCTCCTCCTGTAACATCTGGCATAGTTGGTAGTATTAAGTGTAACTGGAAAAAATAAATCTGGTATGGAAAGGGCATCTGCCAGAGGCACGAGGAAGAAAAGACTGAGCCAGACAGCTCCTGGAAAAGTGGACGAGATTGAGCAGGTCCCAAGCAGGGCTCCCTAGGCTGCACTGGAGGTTAGGCTTCAGAAGCTGCTTACTCAGCACTTCAAAATGAGAGGCTGCTTAATGCTGCCTGTCTTGTCACAGGGGCTGCTTACTGCTTCAGTCTTCACGAAATACTATCTTGAAGAGCTATGTTTTGAGTAGTATTTCTTAAACTCATAGTCTGTTGTAGTTGTCTAGCAAGCTAAACTGCAAATAAAACAGGTGTGATGAGGAGTCTTATTTAAGGGACAAGTGATGAAAATGTCTCTGCACTGTGGGAAAGCAATGGCACAGCTGTGTGCCACCAGCCCTTTTGTGGGATCACAAGAGATTGCCACTGTAACCAAGGCCATGCTGCAATCCAGGTGCCCCCACTTTCTCCAGCCAAACCCCTTCTTGGCATGTCTGATGGACATGGAAATCATCACTCTGTGCCTCTCGCTCCAGCTCAAAGCCCCATAGCAGTGGGACTGTACTCCCAGGTAAGGAAACTGGGAGCAGCCTTCCTGTGGACTTCCTGTGAGCCACTGTGACTTCCCTCTCAGCTCTGACAGCCCCGAGGGAAAATGGTTTTATGTCCCACTTGGTTAAGGTACAGAAAGCAGTCCACGAGTATGAAAGAGAAGAACAGACTAAAACTTGGCAAATTCTCCTGGAAAAATTCAGTTCTAGTGAACTCAAGGGAAGCCACCCCAATGCAGCCATGCAGTGAAGTACTGTGCCTGGTCAGGGGTGTCACTGGAGACTTGTCTGGCATTCACTGGACTCTCACCTAAGCCTGGTAACCATCACCAGACCTGCTCTGCTGTCCCTACTTGGGCATGGGCATGTACACAACTCCTGTTGTGCTTATGTTCAAGCAGCCTGTGCATAGGATGAGAAAGTGCTTCTGCTTAATCAGGGAAGGGAGGCAAGGCTGGCATATATAAATCATAGAATCATAGGGGTTGGAAGGGACCTCTGGAGATCACCCAGTCCAACCCCCCTGCCAGAGCAGGAGCACCCAGGGCAGGCCACGCAGGAACATACTCAGGTGAGTTTTGAAAGTTGCTAGAGAAGCCAAGTCCTCAACCTATTTGGGCAGCTTATTGGAGTCTTTGTCACCCTCACAGTAAAATTTTTCCTCATATTGAGGTGGAACTTCCTGTGTTCCAGTTTGTGGCCATTGCCCCTCCTTCTCTTACCAGTAAAAAGAGACTTGACACTCTCCCTGCAGGTATTTTTAAACATTGATAAGATCCCCTCTCAGTCTTCTCTTCTACAGACTAAACAGCCCCACATTTCTCAGACTTTCCTTCTCAGAGAGATGTTCCAGTCCCCTAATCATCTTCATAGCTCTCCACTGGACTCTGTCCCCTCTTTTCCTTGTCCCTCTTGAAACGGGGAGAGGGGAACTGGACACAATACTCCAGCTGGGTTCTCACTAAGGCAGAGTAGAGGGGAAGGAGAACCTCCCTCAACCTGAATTATTTTAATTTCACAAAATTAAAATAATGAAATGTAATCAGCATGAACATTCTGGAATGCAAGACCACCTTCATCTTGTTCAGTATGAGAGGCAAGCAGATAATTTTAAATCTCCATTTTTCTGTTAACTGCAGCTAATAAGTGTCTGTAGCTACACTTCTTGTTAGAAGACAAATCACCTCCAAAATTAGCTTTATTAATTTAAAAACAAAACAAGGAATCATTAAAAGACACACACCTCTTACTTTGTTAGTTTTGCAAATAGTGTAATCCCTGACCTGAAAGCCTGATTACGAATTACAACAGCCAAAACTTATACTGAGCCAGAATATGCACACCTTCATAATCCAAAACATTTCAAAGACATGCTGAGTATCAAAGTAAGCATCTAATTTAACAAAATTACACAATTTGACACAAACAGTTACTGTCAAGTCAACACTGTTATAAAGGAATTTTCTTTACATAAGAAAATGAGACATTTTAAGTCAGTAGTTGCATTCACCTGGAAATGGAGTTCATCAGGAAAATGTACTGCACATTGTTACAAGGGAATAAAAACATCCTTAACACGTAAAAATCCTCATTTCCATAAGCAAAGGGTTTATTGCCTGTATTTATATAAATAGGGTAACATACATTAAACCCCAGTTTACATTTATAAATGGAGAACATTTTTAAGAGCTCTTCAATAGCAACATGAAGTGTGCAAAAATACCAGAAAGAGAAATAAATATTCTGACAAGAAAAAAGAAAAGCAACTCTCCCATACCTACAAATACCAAGTACCTCTTAGATTTTTTTTTTTTAACTTAAAGATCTTTTTCAATTAGGCAAGAATTTTAGATAAGAATAAATGTAGCAGATATGTAACAACATTGATATGAAATCAAAAATATAACCCAAAGTTCTGAATGTAATCACGTACATCTACAGAAAACATTTCCACATTGTATCTTGTTGCAACTACACTAGAGCACTTAGAACCAGTGGTATATTACAATATATTCTTTCAAAACACCAATTTTCACAGTCTTGGCAATATGGTACCAAGTTTATTGCTAGCATTCCACTTAGTATTTCATAGCACGCAAGTGTTAAGTAACTCATATACTGTTTCTACTAGTAAATAAACACACACCAAGTAAACTGATGTTATTAACACATACCTTAAAACAGGTTTTTTTTCCCCTAATTTGTCTGAATTTTGTTGCCTACAATATCAAGGACAACAGTACCTATTAGCTCCTAGCACAGTATTAGCAAGGTATCACTGACTCACTCTCAAGTTAATAAATAATCTTAATTCCAGCTGGTGACATATCTAGAACTACTTCTGGTCAATGACCTAAAATTGTGCAACCTTCTGGGAGCAGATTGGTGTCCACTAGTGACCAGAAGCAGGATGTATATAGGTTGATTTCACACTTCCCAGCGTATTTCAGAAGTACAGGGAAATGCTGATTATCCAAAAGTCTTCAAATATTTTTGTAGTCAAAACTCAGCATGTAGTTTAAAACTTAAATATTTACAAGTCTCCAGTCCTGAAGATTTCAGATCTTCACCATACTATGTTAAAAATCAATCAATCAAATGAAACCTTCTATAGCTGACCTGCACTCTGCACTAAAACAGATGCATGACTTCTCAAGGAACTCTTCTCTAGCATACAGATATCACTAGGAGACAAAACACACAAGTTCTTTAGTATTAAAATTCACATCAGCTAGGTATGTAGGTAAATTAAATAACACCTTGAATTGTAAAGATCACTTTACTATTAACAAAAGTTGGGAGCAGAAAGATATGTTTGCGTTGGTTTTTTTTTTTCCCTTTAAATTAAAATATTTAGAATACAATTAACAGTGGCACTTCGAGTGAACTTACAAGGAAACAAACATTTATATACAAGAAAGTGGGATCAAACAATGAGCAGAGGAATCCACGGCATAACTTTGCGATCTCCAGAAGAACACAGATGTTTCAGATGTTTATTTTGAAGGCCTGCTTTCACAGCACACAAACATTGCTTGGTTTGCAAAACAAATAAAAGAGCTGATCAGCACTAGTTATTTGGATTTTAGCAATTCCAGAGTCCACAGTTCCAGGAGTGCTTCTGAATTGAACTGCTTCAATTCTCTGAACAAGGACCACATACTCTACCCAGAGGCTTGTTTCAGGATTACCTGTTTCTACCAAGCAGTCACATGCATTTTACTAATTTGATAGCAATTTATTTTTTTCACAATTAGTAAGTTACCAATGACCTTTGTCTACACTTAGATTATGAACATCCATTAGAAAGCCACATGTTTTCAAACAGTATTTATGCCTGGACAGTCTCTGCTGGAATGAGATTCCCTGTTGTATCCAGCTGCATACACTTACAAGAGCAGGCAGAAACTGGGCACTCAGTATGGTCCCTAGATAGCAATAGTAGAAAGAAATTAGAAAACACATAAAATAAAACTAACGAGTTTTGAAATCTATACATTTAAGTATGGGCAGGGACATAGTATTTCAGAAAAAATCAGCATTGCAGTTAAGTTTTGCGTATGTTCTAAACCAGCAAAACGTTACAATCATAGATAGAGCAAAGGAGGCGTGTCCTACTCAGTGCAGCATACACATGTGAAAAAAGAAAGATTTTAACATCAACTTACCTGAACCAGCTAAGCATATGCCCAGCATGTCCACCATGCCTACAGTTGTGACACCAAGTAAACCAGTTGTTGAACTGGGCTAGCTTCTTGTCTTTGCTAAGATCCACTTTTTCATCTGACTTGGATCCACCTGTGCAGAGGCAAACCCACCACCACAATCAGGCTTGTAAATCATTATACTTCATTTATATTTCAGTCCCAGTAACACTATTGGAGTAAATTAAAATTAGGAACATTGTGGGAAGAAGTGCCCTGATTTTAAAAAGAGAAGTCAGTAAAATTATTAAGAACCAGTGGAATGGCAAAACAAGAACTGTATTGCTGAGCTGTTGTTTCACATCTTATGGACACGCTAAACTTGCTCATTAAACAGGTTTTAGAAACAAAATCTCTTACAACAGTGACTTATGTTTCAATGATTGATTTACGTTCCAGTGAATTATGGACCTGTTTTACTGCACATGGAATGTTCTGCTTTAGAAACCAATAAAATCCAAGTTATGAATTGAACCAATTACAACACAGAAGTGATAACACAGATCAGTGAAAGAATGAGAAGAGACATATAAATAGATGACAACTGCACAGCAGCTCATGGCTTTACAGCAAGACTAACCTAAGCTTATGGAAAAAAGCAAGTTCATTTCGACCTTGTCTTGGCCTCAGCATTATACATTTAGAACCACAAGTTTCTAGTCCTATTTCTTAGCTGTGACAGCATGACTCATAGATTCTTTCATATTTAGTGACAGAAAGTATACCACACTGAATTTATTCTCTCTTCCTCTTTCAGATAAAAATCAGTGATTTTACAGTGCAAGATTTCTGCCTACAATTCATTTCAAGAAAACACACTTCCATTTTTTTTATATGGTTTTAAAGTTTACAATACTGCCCTCCACAGTATCTGAATCTTTTCAGCTGTCTAACCATGGAATTTCACTGACAATCTCACTGGGAAAATTGTCAGAACCAAGTAACTATATGTTCTGTTGACACCAAAGAATTGAGACATAGGTTTCATCATAAAATCAGATAGGACATGAACAAGTTTCAATTATTGTCTTCCTCCCTCATAACAACAAGTGTGAACATTTACAGTAGGAGTACAAATAGAAAAGCGAAAGGTGCAACAGCAACTGCTAATTAGCCCTCTAACTAGAACTCTGAGTAACTAAAATCCACTGTGTCATACCTGGGCAGCTGGAAACTGGTGTTCCCATATTTATCAAGCAAAGTGCACAGCGAGGAAGGGGTTTACGGCAACCTGGACAGCTTGTAACCTTTGACTTAGTCGGTGAACCGCTAACTCCGTATTGGCTAAAACCTCGCCCCTGATGAGGAATAGCTGAACAGCTATAAGAGATTGATTTTCCACAGAAATTGCAACTCACAAACACCTAGAGAGAAAAAAAGCCCGTTAAGTTTTTTTGGTTTGGTTCCACTTTTGCTACACGAGTGAATTTGGTCAAGCTTATTTGTTCACTTATTTACCAGCCATTCTAGAGAGTGCCCTGGAAAGCCAAGGCTACTTGTCAAAGGAGTTCCTAACATCTCGGCTCATGTGTGTGGCACACAGTCCTGAGAAGTAGGCCTTAATGATGGTAACTTACCTCAAAAGCACATAAAAACATGCACAATTACTAAAACTTGGAAAGATATTATTTAAGATAATAAAAAGCTGTATATGCAGTAACGAAAGAAATTAAGTTTACTTACTGTATAATTAAATCTGCTTTCATTACTTATAGTCAGGTGACCCGCTCTAAAGCTCCCAGCATGAGGATTTTCTTAACAGTTTTTATCTGCACACCTTATGCTACAAGTTGTGACCAAGGAGCACGTATCTGAAATTCTTTAGGGGCTATTTATATTGATCACATTAGGAAGGAGCAGTAAACTCAACTGCACTTGGAGGGTGCTCTCCTTGAACAGCTGTGACAGATCCATGAATTCAAAATTAGCCTTCCTTAGAAACCCCTGGGCCCTGATGCTTGTAATGCACATATTTAGCAGATATGAGAGAGTGGAAGGTGTCGTGGTACCATCACGTGGGCTAAAAATGCCACCAGATGTTAAGTAGATAGCATTCAGACAAGGCATCAGTTTTTGTTTTAGCTTATGGTCAGAACTGATAATGAAAGTTGCTGCTGTTCACTTTTAGTTTAAGGTTCAAACGCTTCAAAAGAGCTTTGAGGTTCACTTCAATTAAAACAGCATTTGAACTAGTTCTTGATTCAGTTCTCTGGTTTCAGCATTGTCCTCACCCTGATGCTGAATTCAGCTGGATGATACATCTCTGATTTTGTTTTTCAACATGGGAAGAAAATAAGATTTTTTTTTCCCAGAAATGTTGAAACATTACTGTTTCTGAAAGACAATCTGTTGTTTGAAAGAAAAAGGCTTAAGAAAAGAAAAATAAGAACATGAATAAAGTGGTAGGGAATTGATTTTCTAATCTGATATGAAGAAATGTAGATTTGTTTACCATATTTCTGTACTCTCTATCAAAACAGTTATCATGCCTTTTCTAAAAAAATACTTTGAAAAACAAAACCAAACCACATCTACTTTTTTAGGGTAGCCTTAGTTGAAATCTTTCTTTCACACATAAAAGCCAAGGTGCAGCCAGCAACTTTCTTCTATGGAAGTACCATGCCACTTTTTTTTCTGAACTGGTCTCACACTTCGTACAAGAATTACATTCACCTGGGCTAAAGGTTTTGAACTGGGATCCAGTTTACTCCTATGGATATCAAATTCTGCACGTTTATGCCAGAATCTCCAAGCATCTAAAAGATTCCTGTAGTTCTCGATCCAGTACTGAACCCTCTCATCCTTAAGTACATCTGATGGAGAACCCTAAAGCAGGAAGGAAAAAATGTCAGACACACTGCAAAAACACAACACATAGTATTCCATTTCCAAAAAGCTTTACAAAGTGTATTATAAGATATGAAAAATAATACAGTGTAATTTGTCCAGAAAAAGAAAAATTTTCTGTTAAACTGTAATAAGTTTGATAAAATTTTTTTTCAGTCTGCTTCTCTGGTTGAAAACTCTTGTGCTGCCATGTCCTCCTAAAAAGGTTTATAAAATTCTGTCACATATCACAGTCTGTATCATTGTTATGATTACATGCACAGTTAAACAATGTTGGCAATAGTTGCAACTGTGTAAGGGCTGGGACAAGTCCATCGTAAAAAAACACAAATAAATAAGCGAACCCAATGCCTGAAGACAAAAAAAAAAAAAAAACCACCTCACTTCAGTTCTCTACCAAAATCCTGCAAGTGGAAAAAATAACAAACTTGCCAGAAAGCACACCAGCAATAAGCAGGAGAATGGCTATTCTCAGTTCAGCTAGTGAAAAGGACTGTATTTTCTTTTTGCCTCTTTCCCCTACTATCTCTTCAAGATATCTCAAGCAGAGAGAGTTGAAGATACATGTTTACAGGTAACAATGGATGTTTCACATAATTCCTCAAAAGAGGCATTTTATTATCTATTATATATTTATTATTTATTATTATCATCCCATTTTATTACAGAAAATACTTTTTAGCTCACAAGATCCAGTACGTGTAATGCTAAAGCAACTACATTTAGTTCTCCCTTGTCTTCTAGTGAAACACTAACCTGTAGCATGCAATAGCTTGCTGTCTGGACATCTCCAGTTCTGTCAACGTAACTTTCCATCAAGTCAACTCCATCTTTTGTCAGCCCAGTTAACAGTATTCCCTCCAAATTCCCAGCATCTTTCATTTCATTCGTCAGCTTTTCAATAAACCTGTTCAGCTATTACAAAAAAAAAAAAAAAAATTAACTCTTGCCATCTGTTCATCCCTTCCTAACTGATTTATGTTAGCACATGACACAACATTTTGCAATTTGAATAGCCTTCTGTGTTTGTTGCCAACAAAACGTGCTGCTTGATGGATGTTATGTAGAAAAAAGTTATATGGCTACATCTGCTTTATTGCAAGAATTCAAGTATTTATCAACAAACTTTAATCCTCCTGGTAGGAATTGCAAAGAGGAAGGTTATGTATTCTTTAAACACTTCAGACAATTTAAAAGAAAACATTCCTGCTGTAAAAGCAAGTCTTAATTTGAGAAAATGTAAATACCTGGAAATAAATACTGAATAAGTACAAATACTCTCCAGTAAAACAGTCATACAGGTAATGCAATAGTATTTAACAAACTAGCATGTCATGAAAACTAGTTAAACCTAAACAACAAAAAAACACCAAACCCAAAAATCAAGGTGAAGGTACAAACTAAAGATCAGATGATACCATTTTATATCCTACTGTGATGAAAACAAACAAATAAATCCTGACTCATTACTTACACTGTTTATGCCTCCACCCCAGCTTCTTTCCCCTCTAAAGCCCAGCTTAACAGTTTGCTTAAATGTGCAACCACAAACTTACCTGAGCATCATTGAGGAACTTGCAAGCAAATGCCACTCTGTCCCGTACAGCTACGTTATTTTCATACTTCAGAGAGAAAAATGAGAATATTACTATCATATGTTTCTACTTTTTCAATACACTGTTTATGAAAGTCAGAATATTTGTAGTATTATATAACTAATACTAAGAAATTGATTATGGACAAAGAAATCATCACATCTGAAGAAAGCTACCAGTAAACATCATATTAATCACTTATACTCAGATACAGAGCAAGACTGTGGCTAATGGAACAATCTACTCAAATGACAGGAGAGCCTGGTATAATGCATGCTACATGGTTTATGAAACTGAAAAAAAAAAAGAAGCTTTCCAAGTCAGGTAGAGCTGGGCTTAGTGCTTCCAGCAAGTATAGCCCAGAGTCTCACCAAAGCACAAGAAGAAGAAAAACAAAGTTTCATTTACCATGTTTACAAAATAACTAGCCTGACCACTCAATTCCTTCCTGAAATCAGAACTAAAAGTAAGCAAAAACACTTGAAGATAAACCAAAAACTAACTCCAAACACCCAGAACATTGATTTCTCACAAGTGTGTAGCACTGCAGTAGTATTTACTTTCTGCTTTTTAATCCTTTTTCTAGATATAACAGTGAAGGAAAAAAAAAAAAAATGCTTGATTAATTCTAGTACTTGGCTGTGTTGATGTTTTTCCCTCCTAATAGTCTCAGAATATAAATTGTAATTGACACTGCCAAAACAAGGATATGTACTTGGGGGGGGAGGGGGGGGGGAAGGGAATATCTTTTTAAAGCAAAATTAATAGGTCTCACCGAAGTAAAAATTAAAAAATATTAAAAAAAAATAAAAAACAAAACAAAGAAACAAAAAAACCCCAAACCCACCTTATGATCTGTCAGTTTCCAATTCATCGATAAAAAACAACTATAAAATGATTACCTAACATCCAGAAAACAATAACATTCTCTCTCAATGACAGAAAAAACATCAAGTTTCTCTCTCTTTTTTTTTTTTTTCCCTTTCTCTTTATACCCTAAAAGCATCATATTATGACACCTTTATTTTCAAAAGGTTTAGGCTAATAACCCTGTTGCATCACAGGAGTCCTCCCTTGGGCTAAATAATTCCTACTGAATCAAATATTTCTGTTGTTCTCTAACCAAGGATCAAGTATGTTACTCTTCCAAAGGCTCAATGTACTTCATAACTAAAGCAAATGTAGTTTGATCTTCACATGGCAATTTTATACTAATTTCAGAAAATGTGAAACTATTCTGTTTACTGTTTCAATACAGTGAAACTATTTTAACAAGTAAGCAAGGAATAATAAAATTCAGTTCAATGCAAATATAGCTTGTCAGAAGTTCTGCAAACTCCCCTCCACTTACTCTGTTTTGTTCATTTCCATTATCAAGCCCTATCCCCTTTTTTCCCCTTCTGATTAATTTATTTTGATAATGTATTTCTAGGGGTTTAGTTACTCCATGTTAAAAAAAAAAATCCTCTAAAAAACCATGTGAACTATATTGGATACTTTGGCTACTTATACACATTTTGTTCACTAACATAACATTCACTAATATGAAATGTCTGTTTAGCAGAAAAAAACCCATTACCTGCCAGTATCAGGAGAAAAGAACACATTCTAATTAATTCATGGTGCACATATAGTACTTCCCCTACATATATGTGTGTAGACATATATATGCACCTATTATTTAAAGGAATTTTAACATAACAGAAATTTACTCACCAGAACACCATCATATGAACCAGACTCACTTGTCAGGAAAGCAAACATAGCACACAAGTAGGGATTGTTCAATTGCAGTCTTAGAGTACTGCACATTTCTCTCCAAAGTGAGTTCTTCTCATCTGTGTAGCCTGATAGAGCCATTGCTACCACATTAAGGTTCAGATCACCTGATTTATTAAAATCAATCAGTGAAACAATATTCAAGTAAAGAACTTAAAAGAAACTATCCAATTAAAACTGTAATTAAAGCCTGAGCTTGAAAGTTTTGTCAGTATGCAAGACAAAATGCAGTAGAATTAACACTAGCTAAAGTAAATGTGCACACACCAGAATTTATGAGTTTCAGCTTTAAATGCCTCTGTTCAGGTAAGTTAACAAGTCTAAAAGTCACAAGCCCACATGCATCACAGCCCGAGTTATACTTTAAGCAGTATCAACACTGGTTCTGGTACTTTGAAATAATTTTGAATTGCTAAACGTGTTCCTATCACTATTGTAAAAGATTGTCATTCCCATAGTTCATATCCACAAGAAGTGAAAAGAAAGGATTGTATATATGGCCACCTCTTAACAGACCTAGCTGAAGGATGACAAATGTATATAGCAGCTTCAAGTTAACAGCTTTTCTTAAGACATTAATTCTACTTCATCTAAACATCCATTCTGTCAGAAAGTTCTATTTTATTTCTGCATTTGAAGACAGCTGGTCTCCACTCTGAACCTTCCCCATGGAAAGCACTCAGACACTTCCCCCCCCCAAAAAGGGGCAATATTAAAAGGACCTTAACAGCTCCCTTTGTACCTT
This sequence comes from Megaceryle torquata, assembly GCA_024611175.1. Taxonomy (NCBI): domain Eukaryota; kingdom Metazoa; phylum Chordata; class Aves; order Coraciiformes; family Cerylidae; genus Megaceryle; species Megaceryle torquata. Next base: position 37,507 of record JANIJG010007874.1, read on the forward strand.
ACCTACCCCCTTTAATGGCATGAAAGTCTTTTAAATTTAATAACAGAACACAGATGAAAATCAAGTGGTAGGAGGGATACTGTCAAGAAAACAGAACAAAAATACCTCCATCTCCAGGCCCCACTGTCTTAACATTTCCCTCATACACTGCAACTCTTATCAAATATTAGTCCAAAGCAAACGTCTTCTGCAGACCCTGAGTGTTACATTCATTGGGCACACAGCCCAGTGGAAGCAGATATACAGGACATCTAGCCAAGATGCAATTTCATTAAAATAAAAAGAATTCCACTATTTCTGAGCGTAACACTTTCTGGGGCATGTATCAATATGAAATTCTGAAACACATAATCTATTTTAATTAGACAGTAAAGCATATGATAGTCTGAGGACTGAAAGATCAGGATTTGATAGATTCTCAGGCTCCAATACAATGACTTCAAGTAACTATTTTAGAAGACAACAGGCACTTTTTCTATACTATCTTCCTTAAGTCTGTTTACAGTAAAAAATTACTAAGGTGATACAATGCCAAAATAAAATATACTGAACACAATACACACCTTTTCCTGAGGAAGCCCCTTTATTTAGAATTTGTATTGCTCGCCGTATGTCCAAGTTGAAAAGTGCTACAGCAGCAGCTCGCTCCCAGTCTCCTTCTTGTTCCAAGGAATTTAAAAAAGGTTCCACATCTAAGTCTGTTCCCTTCTTTATCCACCCACAAAGCTGCAAAGCCAAGGATCTTTCCTCACTCAGATACTGAATAATATCTGCCTGTCTATCAGATCCGCTCCTGCTGTGCCTGAGGTTCTCTGTTGTTCCTAGAAATGGGAAATAGATTAAATTATGCTTAATTCATAATTTAAATTGCAATCACAATGCAATGCTTTGATTTTAGTCATAAAGCAGAGCATCATATTTTAGTACTTTCAATTAAAAACCCATACTAAAAAGCATGACACACAAAATTATTTTGTTCTGCTAAAAGTCATGCATCTAAACTTTACACCTATTCCCCAAAAGTCTTTTTTCTTTCCTCTACCTCCTAAGATTTTGAAGGTTCTTGTTCCAGTTGACAGGAGCTATCAGTATGTTCAACTTGAAAATACAGAGTGAGGCACCTGCTCTGCCATTTTCTCTGTAGCAAGCAACAACGTGCTAGCTTTCTCACCACTGAAGTTAATTTTTGCTCCAAGTAGCATAAATATTAGTAAGACACATAATGAATAGAGAAGGAAAGATTCAAATAATAGATTATACTAACAAAAACTTCACTGAGCACAAGAGGTATAGTGTGGTGCACTAGGGTCAATTACAACTTCAGAACAAGACAGCTTCTTTAAACACAGTTCTACAAATGCACTCAGTACATCAGCAGTCACTCCAGTAAAGTCAGGGGTGTAGTTCTAGGAAGCTCTTTGGAACTTCAAAAAATAGACCAGTTATGTGGGGAGCAAGAATTTTCAGCATCATAGTCAAAACTCGAATGTTTGGAATAGTACAGTCAAAGATTTACCTCTGAAGATACTTTGTTTTTATGATTACTGACTTTCCAAGAACACTGAAAATTCTGGAAATTAACATACTATAAGCTGCTAATTTATATATATTAAAACACAAACAGAAATATTTTGTTTCTATATTTTTAAATAGCCTCTTTCAAGAACTTTTAAAGACAAACCCGTGAGCGCTTCATTCTGTAAACATACTACAATAGAACTTATCAAAGTTGGAACATTCTTACCCAAAGATGACTTCACAATTGATTTAATACCAGCATACACTAAGGGACCTTTGTTTCCTGTAAGTTTTTGATCCATATCTTCAGTATACTGCTTCATAAGTATTTTCATGTATAGGAAGCTTAATTTTTTTCCCAAATGCTTGAAAAACTTTTTCTTTTTTCTTTTTTTTTTTAATTTAAAGTCACACCCTATAAACATATCCAAAGTATTTACGGGATGTTGCATTACATTTAAAGACTTTCATGCACTTCATATAACTGGTTTACATATAAAGTTATATTACTTCTTTAGGATATAAACTACGTTAAAATAAAGGATATAATGCAGAGTGTACCAAAGTGATTTCAGCTGAGGATCTTCATTTCCAGCTAGGAGGTGATTTCTCCAAACTTGTTCAGTATCAAGACCATACCTTGACAGAGCTCTGAGCCGCATTTTGGTTGCTATGTCTTTTTCCAAGGAACTAGCCTTTCCTTCTTCTGTGCACTCATATAAATGTCGCCCACAAGCCCACATCAGGGATGTCACTGGACTCCATGCAAGAGAAATTCTTTCAAAAACTGTGAAGTCAGACATAGTCCTGTTGGGAGTCACTACTACCATTCGATTTTGACTTGTGGGATGCCAGGCAAATGAAGCAATGTAGTTTTCACATGGCTGGACACTTCTTTCAATTATTGTTGGCTCAGTTTCATCTCCAATAGGGGTGGGAGTATGCTGCATGTCATACAGTCTAATGATATTACTATCCCTTGTTAAAGTAGCTAACAGTCCAGTTCTCGTTGGACACCAGGCAACTTTTGTTAAGGGTTTTGGTTGCTCTGTCAAGGTCAAAACAGGCTTTTCAAACTTTCTCAAATCCCATATGGCAACCTGACCCTCATAGAAGGAAGCCACACGATCGTGGAAATAGGGATCCACAGTCACTCCTTGGACAGCCTTGGTGTTCACAAATATTTTTTGGCTTGTGTTCCTCAGATCAAAGATAGCCAGATTTCGATGCATCCCAGCTAAAAGCAGCTTTTGATCCCGTGGAAGCCAACAGAGAGAGAGACAAGCATCGTTCTGTCCCAATTCATACAGTGGCTTTGTTACTACCAGTCCTGCTTCAGGATCTCCTGCTGAAAGTCTCACTTTCTCTGTAGCAACTGCAGTCTCTGGGGCATATTTGCTGCTGATATCCCAGATCAACACTGAAAAGTCAGCCCGATGTTTATCCAATCCAGCAGCGAGCCAATTACTGTCTAGGGGGTTCCACGCGAGGGTATTGCACTGCCGCGCGTGTTTGGGAACAAACTCTTTGCCTATCAGGTCTTTCGATTTTGAGTTGTGGTCTTGACCGAGACTGGTAAGTACCACTCGACCATTGGCCTGTCCAACAGCAAGGAGACATTCAGGATCATACTTTGGATACCAAGCCACACATTTCATATACGGTGTATCTGAATTTATTGACAACAGCGTAGCTGTAGTTTCTTCTGACAACCGCAAGGACCCTGCCTTGAGTTCTGAACTTACAGCAGAGTCAATGTGATAAAGGCTCAATTCCGAATCACATACAACAAATCTGTCAACGTGGTGTGGGGCCCACAGAATATCAGGTTTGGAGCCACTCATGTTTAGCGTAAATTTATACACAATTTAAGCTCTTGTAAGAAGATTCAGGTGATATCCATGCATATGGAAACTGTTGAGAAAATAATTTGTAGGAATGTTATCAGAACCTAAATTCCATTGTAAACTGAGATCATCTTTAAACAAACATAAATACGGTTCTGAAGGACTTCTAGCCCAAAGGTTTAACACGTGTATGTTTCAGGCCAAAATCTCAAGCATTCTCTGCATTACAACATTTTCCCCACGGCATACTTTGTTTTTACTGGTATACACCTACTGACACACAACCAACAAAGCCACCTGCAAAATGTCAAGAGGATTTACTATATTTACAAACTGCACCAGTATTAAAGAAGACGTGATTAACTGTGATGTATCATGATATGTTGGTGTGCTGCTCAGAAAAAGCCACACCCTAAATGAATGAAGAAGAAAATTTCTCTACTTCAAGAGCACTATTTGATGAAAATTAGTCTGTTCTGTCTTAAGTCTGTTCCATAACCGAGAAAGGCTTGCCCTCTTTGAAGACTTCTATAGAAGAAGCACCATTTTCCACTCCTCATGTTATTCTACTCCTCCTAATCCCACCTTCTGTCTCAACATTACCTGGTCTTTGTTCCTGTTTGGCCTAGTAGTGTTCATAAACGCATGTTATTATTAAATTGCAGTTACACTTTCAGTAGCTGCATGCCCAGAATCATTACACGTGCCTATATATTCAAAAGCCCCACAGATCCTATAAACCTCTTTGTTAAGTGAAAAAAGGAACGTACTAGATTGGGAAACACGAAAAGGCGGCGTTATTTACTGCCCCTGGCCCCTCTTTGGGTGTCTGCTGGTTACCCCCAGCCCTGCTCCTACGTGCTCCGGGAGGCACAGTGCTCCCTCTCCGCCCCCCGAGCCAGGAAGCGCGACGGAGGAGTCGCGGAACGCGGAGGCGGCCGAGGCCCGCCAGGAAACCACAACGGCGGCAAGAGACCGGAGCGCGGGCGACCGCGACCCTCGCATCCTTCCCGGGAGCGGCAGCCGATCACCTACCCTGTGGGGCCCGTCGACACCGCCTCCCGCGATAGGCGACCCCACGCCGCCGGCCCAGCCTGTCGTCCGACGAGGAAGAACAGGAGGCGCACGAGGACTTCCGGTTGCGGAGCAGAGGGGAAGGAAAAATAGCGGCATTTCCGGCGCGCGGGGAAGGAGAAGTCACTGCACTTCCGGCGCGCGAGGCAGCGGGAAAGGGGAGCGTTGGCTCACGCAGAGCGCCTTCCGGCGACGGAGCTGTGCGCCACTTCCGAGCTCGGGCTGCGCTTCTGTTTTTAGTCGGCCGGGCTGTCTCTCCCCAGAGTCTTCTTTTCTCCAGCCTGAACGACCTCAGCTCTCAGCCTCTCCTCACCGAGGGGGTGCTCCAGACCCATTGGTTATTTTTGTGGCCCTCCTCTGGACACGCTCAAGCAGGTTCATGTCTTTCTTATGCTGGGGCCTCAGAGCTGGACACAGTGCTCCAGGTGGTGTCTCACCAGAGTGGAGTAGAAGGACAACAATCATTTCCTTTGCCGGCCGCACTTCTCTTGAGGCAGCCCATGATGCCATTGGCTTTCTGGGCTGCACGCACACACTGCTGGCTCATACTCAGGTTTTTATGTATCAACACTCCCAAGTCCTTCTCTGCAGGGCTACTTAATCTACTCATTTCCCAGACTTTATGCGTGTTTGGGATTGTACCAACCCAGGACCTTGCACTTGGCAGGAGCACTTAACACCCACTGTTTTTATCTTTTGCAATGCTCTTACTGCTTTATGTAATGTTCAATGTCCCTTTGTTAGAAGGTGAGTGTCAATAAGCATCCTAAAGATAACGTGGAAAAAGGGCTAACTGGTTATGATAACAATTCTTATACATTAGTTGAAGTAACTACTAGTCAGGAACAACTGGGTGGTTTTATTTACACTGAAAAATACGATGGCTATGAACTGAGATGGCAAAACCTCAGAAAAAGGAATTTGATTTGGACTCTGCTCTTGCCTGTTTGCATTCCACATGGCTTCCCAGAAGCCTTCCCATTCAGAAGCAGTGTGACAAGTTTCTCAGTAGCCTAGCTTCACGTTCAGCCTTTTTTTTGCATTTTGTCTCTAGCTTCTTTCTTTCCAACTTCTTTTCCCAGTTCCAATCCAAGTGTTCCCTGACTGGGTGCAGATGACCGTTTTCAAAGGCTTAAGAGTTTGGGCAAAATGCGCTAGGTTTGCATAAAAACTACAACAAGTACACCCCTCTTGCACTTTCTTTCTCCCCCGCTAAGCTCTGTGCTTTCCAAAGGATACCTTTATATTATTAAAGATGCAGATTTTTAAAACAGAGTCTTAAATAGGAAGTGTTGGACAACCTTAATAAAAGAGTGTGATACCCAGCCTGTCAGTAACTGCCCAGCTGTGTTCTATGCACGCTCTTGAGATCTGTCCTTTGTTTCATCTCTGGTTTTGAATGTGCTCTGCAGTGTGAATGACAAGTGGATATGGAGTATAATCCAAGCCTTACAGATGCCAAACAGAAGTCTTCATTTGACTTTGTAGGCTCAAAAGCATGCCCCTGGGAGGGAAAATTGAAGCCCTAGTACCTGGACATGTAGGATGAACTCAAAATTATCTCATATAAGTAAAAAATACTGAAGAATACCTATTGTTGTCATTGCTCAAATTTATCATGGGGGTTGTAAATAAATCCCAGTCAATCCTAATTCTGAGTATTCCTCTTTACATTTTATATCAAAGACAAAATGGAAATGTTTGTAAATTCCTAGAGAACAGTCTTAAGCAAAGTACCTCAATAAAGAACTCAAAGGAAAGCAAGAAGTTTTGTCAAAAGGAAGAAAAGCTGTTCTGCATCATTGCCATGTTCTGAAGTCAGGGGAAAATTTGTGTCCTGGGGTTTGTAACATCTTTTCAGCAATAAAGGAATTTCACACACACACACACACAAAAAAAACCAAACCACAAAAACAAAAAAAAAAAAAAAAAAAAACCCAAACCAAAAACATCAGTCTAGAGAAGGAGTATTTAATATCTCGTATCAGAAAGGCAAAAGATGTCTTAACCTTTTAAGAAGCCATTAGGAGGCCAAGGAAACTGTTTTATCAGGTAAGAGGAAATAATTCACGCCTTCATGGCTTGAAGGCTGCCTGAACATAAAAAAGCAGCCAAGAAAACTGTTCATAGAATCTCTTGGGGCAGATTATAAAACTTTTTTAATTAGCTTGTAAAAGATAATGATGAAACAAGCATTTGTCATCTATAAAGTGTCAGAAACTATAATGAACTAAGAAGGGCTATAAAGGGCAACAAAAGACTTGGTTTGTTTTGAAGGAGGATGGTTCAGGGTATTTAAATGCAGAATATTGGCATATTATTTAAAAGGATTCCTTATTACTGTTTAATAATTGATAATGAATATGTTCTGCTTTAAATGTATTTTTACACTTTTTATATTCCAACCAAATTATTAGGAATTATTATGAACTGTTAATAAATAATATACTTAATTTTTGTTTTTTCTTTTTTTTTATACATAGGGACTAGAAGGTCCATTTAGCCCTAAAGGACTTTGGGGACCTCAGGTAATTGAATCATGAGGTGTAGAAATGTTCTTTTATAGTTTTCTGAGAGTTCATTGCTTGTTTCTTACACAATATAATTTTGTTGCTAAATGGGGCATATTTGGGGCAAAAATTAATACATTCTGGTAATACCAAGAATAATACATTCTGGTAATACCAAGAATTTGCTGCACATCTGACATGGAGCACAGAGCTGTGTCAGTGCAGTCAGCTGTTCAGCTGGGCCCTCTGTACATCCTGGGATATTTTTTGCCTTCGACTGAGGACCTGCTAGCAAATTTTCCCCACTGCTGGAATTGCTGATGAGCTACTCCAGTAGCCAGAGTGGCAGTTCTCACAGTATCCCAGAATGACTGGCAAAGTAACTCCTCCAACATCCAAAGAGACTGAAACTGATCAAGCGTTCTCAAAAATGCTGTGATTGTTAAGAAATTCTGTGCTGAACCAGAGAAAGGTCAAAACAAAGAGGCTGCTTGGTAGCAACTGCCCAACATACTTTGCTTTTTCATTAGCTGTTGTCAGTGGGAGGTCCCTGATGCTTTCTCTCTGGAAGGAGTTACAGCAGCCATGGGGTATTTTAACTTCTACAGTCATTTTGGAGGGGACAGGAATCTGTAAAGAGTTGCTTCCTGTAACAGAGGTCTCATAAACATTGTTGTATGTCATTAGCTCTGTGAGAGGACAGAAATTTCCTCCTTCAGTGTGACTGCCTGGACATGAGCATCTCTTGAGTAGATACAACAGTACAGTAGATAGGGAGTATCACAGATTCACAGAACAGTTGAGTTTGGGAAAGAGAGTGGGAAGTTAAAGAGAATTTACTTGGGCCAAAACATGAACCTGTAGTCCTAAATTCCATTCTTGATGTTTTAAAACAATATTACTTTTTTTTTCCCTAGTGGACAGTGTCATTCCTACGATACTATGCAAAATCAGTGTTTTAGCAAAACCAAATTTTTGCTGTCTAAGAAAACCCAAACTTTATTATTCTTGCTACTTATGAAAGAAGAACTTTAAGGATTTGGGAGATTTAAGATCTGCCATGAAAGACAATAATGAGAGAAACAAAGGAATTGTTTCTCCAAATATCTGCATTTCCTTGCAGAAGTTAAGCTGTTACTGCAGTGTTCAATTTGTATATTTTAAAATGTTAGCTCTTCTTCCAGGTGAAGTCACAACAGACTTGTATTAAACTATTTTTTTTAAGGAGAGAGCAGGTCGGGTGGAATTACCTAATTACCTTTTTTCTTTTTTTCTTCTTTTTTTTTTTTAAGTATGTGCTAGTTATTTTGATTATTACTTCTATAATCTCTTTATTTCAAGCTTTGCATTAATGCCATGTAATGTTACAGCCTACATTCTGTTTCTGTTTGACAGACTTCTCATACCAAACAAAACAAATGAAAAGTAAAAGCAAAAGAATATTCTACTAAAACAGAGGATTGATCCTATAATTTACTATAACAGCAAATAGTGGGAATGAATTACTTACTAATGGGCATATGAATCATAGAATAATAGAATAGTTTGTGTTGGAAGGGAACTTTAAAGGTCATCTACTCCAATCCCTAACGAATATACATACATGAATATGGCATGCAATAAATAACACAATAATTTCTCTTAATGTATTTATAGACACTGACATATTAGAGAGTTCCATTATTTCATAAAGAAAAATGTCTCATAAAAGAATGATGATTTGGAATAGTTTTTCAGGTTTGAGTTGTAAGAGACTTTTACATAAGATGCTGGTGATTTTTACTTGTACCTTAGGTATTAACTTAATAGGGTAGAATTTATTATCTAAATTAAATAGAAAAGCTATTAAAATAGCTGGTAGCATTTTCAATTAGCGGTCAGCTCAAAACCACAGTGCAGGAAAACCAGGTGTTAAACAGTTAAGTGTGCCTACCCTAACCCAAGTACATCTGTTTGTCTGTCCTCTCAAACAAATTAGCTAATCTGAGACCTTTAAAACAAGGAGATACTGAATTGGAGCTGTTTCTAGCATTCCTGGGTTCTTGGCCAGTTCTTTCCAAACCTGTATGGTTAGGTCATTAATTTTACTTTGACAAAGCAAAAATTTGCTTTGCTTATCTTTTCTATTATTGGAATTGTGACTTGTAATGCTTCTGTGTAGTGATATATTTTTGCATGGTATGTTCCATTGTCAGACTTGTTGCTTGTTTCAGAGAGAAAGGGAGGATAAGAATTTTAATGTTGTTCACAGATCAGAAATGAGGTTTTTCAACATAATGGTTGAAAAGTCAAGTAAAATAAATACACTTTAATGAGTCTGGGACCCAACCCATACAGCTGCTGAGGACTTGCAATGGGAATAAAGTACATTTAAAAGAACATATTAGTACTTTGAGTGAAATTTCGAAAATACAGGTTAGTTTCTCAGTGAAATATGGCAGGGTATCACAGATTCACAAAATGTCTGAGGTTGGAAGGCACCTCTGGAAATTATGTAGAACAACTCCTCTGCACAAGGCAGGGTCAGCTAGAGCAGGTTGCTCAGGATCTTGCTTATTTGGTTTTTGAGTATCTCCAAGAATGGAGACTCCACATCCTGTCTGGGCAACCTGTTCCAGTATTTGATCACACTCACAGTAATAAATTTTTTTTTCTTATTAATAAATCATGGGGGAAAAAAAAAAAAAAAAGAAAAAGAGATTCCCTTGATCCTGTGTGGTTAGGATTTTGGAGCAAAAGGTCCTTTATTTCTTATGAACTAATTAAAATTGTCTGAAGTAGAAATTTTAAGGTGCAGTACTAATTGGATGATTTCAGGTTTTCTCCGAATTACTTTCTTTTTCAGATACAAAGGCTGATAGTTCACCTGGAAACATTTAAATGTCACATTTTTAATGGTTTCTTTGGCACTGTTAGAGTCAGGAACTTAGTTCCTTATTTTATCTGCCTCTCATATTTCTTTTGTTTCTCTGAAAACAAAGGAAACATAGTCTTTGTCTTCCTATGAAATATTTTCCTAATTTCTCTTTTGAATTAAAGAAAATAATTTTCAATGGTCTTTCCAATATTTTTGTAGCTTTGCAAAACTTTTTATGGTAAACTGTTGTTCTTCCATCCTTCCAATAATCTCCCTGTATTCAGTGCCATTAGTTTAAAAACATGTGAATGGACTGGCTTTTTCCATCATTTGTGTTAACGTTTGTTGGCTGTTTTTTCTTGTCTCTAAACATACTGGATAATTTATATCATCAAAGAAATTACATTTCATGTGTTATACATTCACAGGGTTTATTAACTTGAGCCATAAATGTCGTCTGATGATACAATTATTAGTTGGCTTAGGTTTCATCCTAATATTCCTTCCATTTTAAAAGCACTTTTCCTCATAAAACCAGCAGGTTGTTTTGGTTTTTTTTTCTTCTTAATAATAGTAATGTCTAGGAACTCAGCAATTGTTTTGATAAATAAAGTAGGCCAAAATATGTGGAAAAATTAAGAATAATTCAAATAGAGTGGTCTATCATGTATCAAAGGCAAATTGGCAGCCTATATTTTAATGCTTATCTGTTTCATTTTTCATCATTTCATCCTCTGCTGATGTTGAATTGGGACAGAGTAAGTTTCTCACATCTGTTTCAAATAATCACCAGGAATACCTGGACCAAAGGTTTCCCAAGGTTTGGGAAACACAAAGTGGCTACACAACAGATAATATGATCACTGCACATAAAAACTTTGGTCATCTTTGCTTCAAGCTATAAATGAAGTCAAACACTTTACAAAAAAAAATGAGTCTAAATTCAGATTTTGAGTTTGGGGTTTTGATTTTTTGTTTAACTTGTTTGTTTGTTTTTTCTTGTTTTGGGTTTGTTTGTCTGTTTTGTTGTGGTTTGTGTGGGTTGGGTTTGTTTTGTTTTGGTTTTTTGTTTGGCTGGGTTTTGTTTTTTAAGGAACAACAAAGTGAGCCTGGTCCAAAAGGGGATTGGGGAATTTCAAGAACCGGACTGCGGGAAGTAAAATTAGCCTGGTCTGGAACAGTTACTTTAAATCCTTGCTCTGTTTTCTTAAGTAATAATTTACCTTAAGACTAATGCGGAACATTTCTAAGATCCGTAGTACATGTTTTCCTAAATGACACAATGACTGTCATTTGAATTCTTTGATAGACCTGAACTGTACTTCAGCAGATCATACTACCCTGCTGATCCATTCACAGATCACTTTCAGCTTTCACTGACTTTGTAGTGCACAGAAGAACCATGTGTCAGGTACTGATGCCTCCAATCTATGTATCTAAAAGACAACCATGTGAAATGAATATTTAGTTTCTCAGTATCAGTTAGGAACTAAGGAGTAAAGCCTTTTCTTCCAGAAGGTATCCTCTCTCCTTGGAGCAGTTTATCTTAGTCTTCATCTTTATCTTTAGCTTCATCTTTATCTTTAGCTTCCACCTTCTATTACAAGGGGACAAATGTTTTGCTCAGACAGTAGCATCATTTACTAGCTGTGTCCTGATTAAATGCTAAAGTAGTCACCCAGTTATGCATTATCATGTTGATACACCAGAGGGCAGGGTTTAGATGGCATAAATATCTTTACAGCTTACATAAATTGAATTCAGCACCTAAATGATTCTTTTGATACATTTACTGCAATCTTCTTTTTTTAAAAGGCACATAACCTTGGCATTACTTACACAGTGTATGAATAACAATGGCACTGAATTCAGATATATCTAGTATTAGGTACACTGGTTTTTAAAAACTGTTTAAAATATTCACTTCAAATTGCATCCAGTACCTATGTCTCCTATCCAGAAAAAAAAATTTTACCATTCTTTATTGTAACTCTTGTCATTCTTAATGTGTGTACTGGTGGAAAAAAAAAATGTTAATTTAGGGCAGTCAGTTTTGGTTACTGTTACTGACCAAACAGTGTAAGTCCTTTCACATATTACATTCATGCTTTCATACTTTTCAGACCTGTATCACATTTGCATTCAGCTGTGGCTATCCAAGCTATAGAATAATAATTTACTTTGTCTTCATACAGAAGCAATCTTTTTTTCTTTGTCATCTCTCTCTGTTTCTTGTTATTTCTTCTTTACTATTTTTGAGTTGCAGTAATGAGAATAGCAGGAAATATTAAAGGAGGATAGGTAGTGTACCACAGAAGAAAGCTGATACTTGATATTTTCCAATAGAAGAGATGACTTAGCATGAATGCAGGAACTAAAGGCATTTAACTCAAAATTCATTAGGAACATCAGATGAGTTTTACAGATAAAACTTTTTATTGCAGACCAGGGCTTCAGTATGGTCTTGTAATGAGTGTATTTAGACAGATCCAATAGTCCTGAGAGCTAGATGTACTGAACATCTGGTTCAGAGCAGCCATTGAAACACCATTGTACTACACAGCTTAGCAAGAATATTAGTAGTTAAAAACAATGCTGTAAAACTGGAGGTATTCATTCCATGAGATTTGATTTCTAAGTGAATATAACTATGATATTATATACTGAGAACAACAGTGAAAAAATAATGTAAATCTACAATCCTTTAATAGAGCTGTCAACATCCTTATTGTACTTCCAAAGCACAGTAAGTAGTGAAGAAGAGCTTAGGCTGTTTCCAGAGACCAATTACATGAAACATGTGACAGATCTGCAGATTTTCTAGCAAGAGAAACAGAACCGAACTCGACCCCATTTCTATCTGAATGATGGATGTTTGTGAGAACTAACAGGTAATATATGTATTTTACCAGTCAAATTGTTGTATCTAAAAATCATAAATGTTACCATTTTCCTTTCTCTGCCAGATGTTTGCAGTTCCAAAACAAATGAGAAGTCTTTGAACACAGCTGTAAATCCGTTTGCTCAATTCTGTTTTGGCACACAATGCAGAGAGACTGACTGCTGGAGGAGCATTATTCTATAGCTGATGATCTCTGTCTGGCTGGATAGGCTGTTTTCAAGCCTTGTTCTAAGCATGCATAAGGGTAAGAATAAGTATATAAACAGTATGAGTGATCCATGTGAGTAATTTGTTACTAATAAAATGCTTCATTATCACCATTGTTCCAACCCAACAGATGCTGGATGGTGCCAGTAAGTTTCATTTATATATAAATTAACAGTATAAAATATTCTAGTCCATTGAAAGTTTTAGTTTCATTTTGTATAATGAAGGCAACATTTATTTAATGAAGACAATTAACCTCAATGGAGGAGACATATGCTTATCTGTCATCTGAGAGGAGATAAAGTAGAGGTTTCTAGGAAGGAGGCCTTTCAGGACCTGGCTGCAGCTTCTGCTCCTTCTTCGGCTGCACAGGGGAAAGAGTGTGAGCAGTGGTGGCTTGTATGATTTTTTTTTTTTTCTGGTATCTGCATGTTCCTACAGTACATTTCATGTTAACAGAGCATGCACAGAACAAGAATTCTGTGTAGGAATGCTACTATGTAAAATCATATGGTAGATGTACATCTCTCCAGTGCAACCTGTCATGGTTTAACCCAAGCTGAAAACTAAGTACCACCCAGCTGCTCACTCACTCCCCTTGCCAATAGGGTGGGGGGAAGAGAACTGGAAGGGTAAAAATGAGAAAACTCATGGTTGGAGAGAAGAACAGTTTAATAATTGAAATATAATAATAACAACAATAATAGACTTATCTGAGTTACTTAGTATGTGTTGTCTTGCCCTTTAAATAAGTTAAAGTTGTGTGTGCTCTCATATTCGTGGCTCACAGCACACATGGAAGTTTGTAAAGGTGTGATTTCTTTTTAAAAAGCATCTACCTCTGAAGAAGCAGAATGTGGGACCTTAAGGAAGTGTTTGATCTAGCAATAGAGGAGACCTTGCTGCCAGGCTAAATGAAGGGTGCTTCTACTAACCCAGATGAAGGCACAGACATATTTTTATTCTCACTGGTCACTGATGCCCTGATCTTTCCCCCCCCTTTTCTTTCCCCTTCACCAAAATCTTAATGAAATTATCAGGACGTGTACTCTGCTTATTTAAAAGCTCCTAGTTAACACATTATGTTGCTGTTACTTAAAGCCCCAAATGAAAAGCAAACCAGGCATGGTTCCTATACTGTTTTCTACAAGGGAACTGAAAAGAACGATGGAAAAGTGTAATTACCTACACCCATGGCAATGGTTTGTGAAACAGCACTTGCCTCAGTGTCTGTGACCAGCAAGATCAAACATTTCAATAGCTGCCCAATTTAGGAGAAACCCTATTCTATAAGACATTCAACTACATCACTTTTAGGTTCTGTAAATGTACTAAAACTAAAAAATGAGAATTTGATTAGTGGAGTTTAAGTAATTAATTCCGTTTCCTTCTAGTTTTTTCATACTGCATATTTTGAAGGTAATCTGAAGTTTAGAATGTTACTCAGAAGATTGTTTCTTTCAAGTGGTTTTATAATCACAGAAGGCCAGTGTTTGCTACTTGTATACTTATAGAAGCCCTTCTTACTGCCTTAGGGTTAGGGAATCACTAAATGGCTTTAAGAGTTTCCATTTTGTGTTTTTAATTTAGCATATGAAACAATGTTAATCATTTGATTTATAGGTATTCTTTTTTCTTTCTCTATTTATCCCATAATAAAATCTGTATCTTAGCAAATCATCAGCCCTGATAATGAATTTTTTTGATCAGGAGACAGGGAATTCTCTGAGAGCAGGTATTTGCCCTCTTCTATATCGTGCTCTGACAGCTTTCTAAAGGGCATGCTGTGAAAGAGCTATGCTTGATACAAAATAAACAGATGTACCTTGGCATTTTTTTGAAAGTTAAATGCCTTCAAGAAAGACGTATCAATGGCAATTATTAAGCATGGTATTCACTCTATTTCTGCTGAATAATCTGACTAAATCTGCAATATGAAAATCAAAGTTTAGAAATTCTATGTATTCTGCCTTTCCTTTTCATCTTTCAAATGCACTCTTCCTACAAAACTAATAAAGCAGAAATTACTTGCAGAGAATGCAAAGCCTCAACTGTCATATTTTTTTTTGGTGAGACAACCATTCCTAGGCTTTGCCCACTACTTACCATGCTGCAAGTATCTTCTGGGTAATGAGAGGTGTTCACCATGAAACTTTCATCACGTGCTGGAATTAAAGAGAGCACACACCATCTTTGGGTTTATAAATACAGAAAAACAATGACTGGATAACATTACTGCCCTATAGAATTAGATACTGAATATATTTTTGCTGTATATGTTTAAAAGTAGTGTTGCAGACATAAGCTACCAAGGTGATCTCAAGTCTGGAAAATCTGTCTTGAGAAAAGTTAAAGGGTGTAATTTACATGGCATTTAGGCAGATTTGTTTTAAAGCTATTCAGTACAGTTGGATCAGTAACAAATAACTATTTATACATTTTCAGTTTCTGATGAAAGATTGGATCTTTGCCAAAAAAACCTACTTCAGTCAAAACCATCTATTTATGAAACCATCTTTTTGAAATGTCCAAATTATTTGTAAGTCTATAACTGAACCATTTCAATGCTTCACCATTCCTGTGATGAAGCCTGAGTCCCTCCTTCTGCAGCACCACTCAAAGGAGCTCTCCACTCTGCCATGCTGACAAGGTGCTGAGGGGTGTCTTGCCTAGTAGGCAATGACTGTTCAGAGGCTGGGCACTGACCTGCTGGGCATCTGCACAAAACTCCCTCAAGACACATCATGATTCCTTGAGACTTAACCTTTGGCATGATTTCTCTCACCTCGATTTTTTTACTTAACACTGTGACAATACAATTTTACTCATGACTGAAGCCCGTTGTTAGATAGAGTGAATACAATTTTTATGCAGCATGCTGAGAGCTACCTAAATGACAATCCCATTTTAGATATCCTGTCTGTGTCTTACCTCTCAGAGGATTTAAAGAGCAGAAAGAATTTCTGAGGAAAACAGCTCAGGAAGACTTTTTTTCTTTACAGTTATCTTTTATTGTTGTAATTGCTAATGCAGTTGCCACCTTTGAGACATGCTTGTGGACCTGACAGACTCACAAACCATTGGGTCAGAATTCAGTTCTAGCCTACAAATAATAATCTACTAATCTCACATCTCTGACCTAGCCAGTGCTGCACCATTAACATGAACAAGATGAAGAGTGTCTGGTAGTGATGGGTAAAGATGCAGAAAGTCTAGAAGTTAATTTTTTAATGTAAAGATTTGGTTACCTAAAATGGGAAAACATTCATGTTCCCAGAGTGACACTGTCCCTTTAATAAATTGACTTGGTCTCCCGCTCAGCCCTGGCTCAGTGCCTAACTGTCTTCATTTAAACTTTGGCCATCTGAACAGCAGTAATGAACCATAAGGGAACTAGATGCATGGTAGAGCTATTTACAAGTGAACAGGCTATTAATTTACAGATTGATTTATTTTTGTAAACAAAACATATTTTCCAGTATGACCTACTGGGCATATTTTCTACACTGACAGATTATTCAATCCAGTTTGCTTTTTTAATGTCTTGAAGGTAGGAGAGTTATTTTCTTTCTGTTTATGGAGGACAACGCTGATGGTTTCTGTATGTGTAACTACTTGATGGATGTGAGGATTTAAGAAGGATATTTTATTTTAATATATTATCTGTGTTATTAATGATATTTAAAATGAATTATTGTGTATTACAAGCATTTTTTGTAAATCACTTTTAATGGAATTCCGTTTTCTCTAGAAATAAGTTGACTCAAATGTTGTAATGTTCATTTTATTTGTAGGTATTGTCATAATAGCATATTATCTGTATGGAAAATATTGCCACATTCTGTCACAGCCATGTAACATTAATGATACATTCATGGATTGAATTTCATTATTAAACCATTGTTTCTTAGAAGAATAAGCTGTTCACGCTGATGCTTCTTCAGACCTAGGTAATATATCTGCCTCCCAAGACACCCAGATCTTTGTTTAATCCTAACAATGAGAGATTTCTAGAAACCAACCATATTCTATGTTTTCTAGACTATTTCTGCTAATATAATGTAATTAGTTTAATAGCAATGTAATAGCTCTATGCATAATGTAATAGTGTTAATAGTACTATGCATTAGCAACAACTTGTTTTATCTTTCTTTGTTAGATGATCAAATGAAAGGTAAAGATAACACTTGCTTTTTTTTTTTTTTTTTTTTTTTTTTTTAAAGAAATAAAAGGGAGCACTGTGTTTGTTTTACCCATATTTCTTCTCTAATATAACAGGTTCTACTACACATGTGAACTGCAGTAGGGATTGTACTGGCTGCTATGCTTAAATCACCTACCTAGTGACTTTTTATTATTGTTTTTTATATGTTGTCTCTAGGATTGTGCTGCCCAATAATGTGTATTCCGTATGTAATGTGTCTATATTTATTTATTTGCATCTATTAATGAAGTATTCACTGGTGGTTTTTCACTTTTAATAGGAAGGAAAAGTCTAACTTGGAATCAAAGTCACTATGTGGAAAAAACATTTTTTCTTTTGTTTTTCACTTCTGGCTGTGACAACAAACCAGACAGAATATGGTCAGAACAGAAAGAAAGGAAAGTATTCTTATTCTCTTGAGAAAAATAATGAAGGTAAAACCACTTTTTTGACATTCTGATTGATGATGTAGTATGTGTTCACATATTTCAGGGTAATTAGCTAGGAATTGACAACTTATGTATGCATTTATAAAATGTGATTTATTTTTATTATCAGGCCTGGAAAATATTGTGGAGATATTTACTTGGTCGTGACCTCCAGTCTGATCTATGATTTTCACTGAAATGCATATCTCTTTTAAGATAAATGATAAAGAGACTAATTTTTAGCTTGAAATTGCATGTGGAAAAAATTGTATACAAAATCAGCTAAAATGCTAAAACAATCCCATCAAAATGTGAATTTAGAAATTTTTGTCTGCAGACTGTATTTAACAATAGTGGTATAAATTAAAGTAACATAAATTTAGTTACCTGTCTGCAGTAGAATTTCTTGGTTTTTACAGTGAAATTTATCCTTAGAATTTTTACTGGGAAGACAGAGGAATCCTTGGGGAAATGCTGCAGAGAATTGTGTGAAATCTCTTGTGCAGGAGTGCCCATCATTCACGGCTTTAACTTTGTTGTTCTGTTACAGGTGATATGTGTCTCATTGATATAATATTTATCTTGGACAGTTCTGAAAGTGCCAAAAATGAGCTGTTTGATTTACAGAAGAATTTTGTTCAAAACTTAACTGACAGCATTTTCCAGTTGAAGCCAGTTAAGTCTCAGAAGTATAGTGTCAAACTAGCAAGTATGCAGTTCAGCAGCACAGTTACCATTGATCATCCCTTTACAGCCTGGAAAAATGTGCAGAATTTTAAAGAGAAAATCAAGTCTCTGGGTTTTATTGGCCATGGCACCTACTCCTATTATGCAATTTCCAATGCCACTCAGTTGTTTAAAACTGAAGGTCGTAAGAGAAGTGTGAAGGTGGCTTTTTTGATGACAGATGGTGTGGATCATCCAAACAACCCTAATGTCCAGGGCATAGCTGCAGCAGCTAGGAGTCTTGGAATATTTTTTTTTACCATTGGCCTGTCTAAGAAAAAAGTACAAGAAGAAAAATTGCGTGTGATATCTGGTGATTCATCCTCTAAACATGTCTTGTGCCTGGATGATCAGAACCTGCTAGTTGATGTAGCATTGGAACTGGTAAGTAATGCTGATGTTAATCTTGTTGCCTGTCTAACCATGGCAGATTTCATTTAACTTTGATATGTAAGTCCTGAAGGCAGTGCAGAGGTTTGTAGGTGAATCAAGGCTGGAACTGGGCTTGAAAGTTTGGAAGTTCAGGGGGGTTGTAAAGATTGTGTGGGACATCTGCAAGAGCTGGGCTCCAGCACTGGTACCAGAGAAGGTCAGTAAATACAGGAGTTAATGTCAAAAAAGTCTGCTGAAGCCAATAGAATTTATTTCATTGACTTGAGTGGGATCAGGTTTCCAAAGTACTGTATATCTGCCACAGTGGTTATTAATTAAGGGCACTTAGCTTGCTGTCCTTCTAGCACAGCATAAGGCACACATAAGAAAAGAGAGGGATTACTGCTTAATTTCTTAGTTCAGAGTAGACAAAAGTGTTGCCATGAGAGAGACATCAGCTGGACTTGACCTTTCCCACTTCTGAGCAATAATGTGCAAAGTGTTGGGGCAATCTAGGAAGTGTTTGGGGTTTAAAATCCTAGAAAATATTTTTGAGTAAGAGAAGATTTTGCAAATAATAAATTCAGACAATCTGGAAGAAAATTCTTAGAAAATGCAATAGCTTTAATTAGGGAGCAGTCAATACAGAATTTTTGCAGTCTCTTAAAGGTGATAAAAGACTAATCTGTAAAGCATAAAATCAGAAATGGAAACTTGGTAATTGATATGTGTAAAAAGGATTATGTTGTGCAACTAAGCACATGGCTTGAGTTCTCACAGATTCCATAAGTGAAAGGCATTTCTGAAACAATTCTTGTTGTTGAAAGATTAAGTTTTTTACTGTCACGGTTTAGGGTCAGGGCGGCCCCTTAGACCTATAACAGACGCTCTCTGTTAACCCCCTCTCTCCCCCAAGGGGAAGATAAAAAGAATAAGGGAGAGAGACTTAGCCATTAGAAAAGGAAACTAGAACAGCTTTAATGAGAATAATAATAATAAAAGAGAATATGTACAAATATAGACAAAACCATTATTGAACCCAACCCCCCCATGGTAATTACATCACCATCACTGATGCTGTGGAGCAGGCACTGGGGGAGTCCCAGACTGGGCCCCGCAGCAGACAGGAGCTGTGTTCAGGAGCTG
>JANIJG010007876.1:22510-35467 GCA_024611175.1 Megaceryle torquata
AGCTCTTGCTCAGCATTGCTCAGCTCCCCTCTCAGGCTGCTCTCCTCCAGCTGAACAGCCCCAGGGCTCTCAGCCTGGCCTGGCCACAGAGATGCTCCAGGTCCCTCAGCACCTTTGTAGCCTCTGCTGGACTCCAGTAATTCCTGGCCTCTCCTGAACTGGGGAGCCCAGAAGATGGCCAAGGACAGCTCTTAATGTTGCTTTTAGACTTTCCTCCTTAAAAGCAACTGTATGCCAAACATGTAGTTTTCACTCAATCTCCAACTATAAAGTTAAGATAAATCAGAAATGTTAAGAGCCTGCATTTCTGAAAAAATTAAGCTGGAATGATTAAAATCCCCAACTCTGATAAATCTGCATAGGTTGAAATATCAGAGTGATACTGGGGTATTAACCTGACAAAAAACCCCCAAAACACAAGGAACACTCCAAAGTTAATTACGTATCAGTCTAGTCTAACAAAAGCCATTAAAAATAGTTTGGGATGGAGATTTCTTGATGGGCAGAACTGCTTCATTTAAATGAACTTATTACCAAAGTTCTCTTTCTGCTGCAGTATTTACGGGCAGGTCTACGAGACGGGATCTTCAAAGCTTCTCAAACTCCTCTTATGAATCTAATCAGGAAATATGAGAGACCAAGGTCAAGAGCATTAATATTACAGAAGCTTACTAAGAAAGGGGATGTTTCACAGTCCCTTGCACACCGGCTACTATCAAATAACTCAGCTGAAGAATGGTGTGTAAAATTTGGTTTAAAGATACTTACAAATATGGAGCTGGAACAGCCCAAGAAATGGATTTCCCAGAGTTATGCTGAAGAAAAGACACAGCCCTAAACTTTATGATTACCTCCTTTTAACTTCTTAAGGTTCCCTAACAGAAATATTCTCTTCTCATCCCTGTTCACAAGCAGGTTTAATAAATAAATAAATAAAAAGAAGAAAGAAAAAAGGAAATTTTTTTTTTTTTCTGTACAAATTTGTAATATATTGAAGTTAGGGCTAAGGAGGGCTATTAAGCTGGCTGGTGCTGGAGGAGGATATGAAAGCTCATCAGGATATTTGCAGGAAACCTAGTGGGGTAAACATTTCTCTTTTCTAATATCTTCAAATTAGAAATTTTATAGGGAAAAAAAAAAAAAAGAAATCTTAGCAAAGCTCGTTCGTCTCTTATTAGCAATTAGCCAGCGTGGACTCAGGATAAAAAGTGTTAATTTCTAAAGTACACATAATTTTCATAAAAGCAGAGATAGGAAGACCAAAGAACTGAGTGCTTGGCTCAGGGACAGGAAGAAATTAAGCAAGAGCAATGGGAGGAAGGGCTCGTTCCTCCTGCGTTTTCGCTGCGTTGAAGATAAAATGCTAAGATGTGAATATCAGCTTTAAGAAACTAAGGAAAGCAGATTGCTAGAAAAGAGGTAGAAGTGGGAGCTAACCCCCCTCAAAAAAGGTGACATTACTCATGGATGTAGAAGACAAAAATCTCTTGGCCATTAACACCAAGATCCTAGCCAGATCCTCTAAATATTCATGAGCAACTCAAAGTTTTACACGGATTTTTTCCTTTTTCTAGATGTATGAATGACTATATTGATAGCAGATGGGCTCTTCCACACAATTTCCTCTTCAACTTCCCAATTTCATGCAATTCCTGCATATTCCTTGTGCTGGGAAAGGAAAGCCTGGGCTTTTAGCTCCGGACTGCAAAGCTGGGGTTACTTCTGATCATTTGCTTTTGCTTTCAAAACCTTTAATTACACAACCAGGTAGCAGCTCTTAAATACATCAACATCATCATCATTTTTTCTCAGTGACCACCTCGGCGTGTTGGGTCTGCCTGGCGAGTTGAACCTAAAAGTGACTTAAGCTTACAGAAACAATCCGGCACCTACCGACTTGCTCACAGTTTCCTAAGGGAGCGAGTAGTTTCCTACAGCTGACACAGCTGGACCACCAAATTTTACGGGTAAAATGGCTTCGCAGTCTCATCCCGTGATGTGCATCCGAAGGAGCAAAAGCGCCTGACTAAAAAGGGAATAAGGGTAGGGAGGAAAAGCAAATGATCAAAACACTTTATCACACCGAGAGAGGAACTTATTAGGCCCGATAAGGAGTCTGAAGTGATGACAATTATAAGATACCATCCATTTTTAGCTAATAATTGAGAAAAAGGATGAATTATTTGAGGAATAATATGTGATCATTTATTTAAAGACTTATTCTAATGTATACTCTGGAGGAAGCAGAGCTAAGGTGGTACGAACACTTTTAACGCTTCCGTTTCTGGACGGTTATACCTTGCAGAGATTTAATAGCACGGTGTTTAGGTTTAAAATACAGTGGCTGGTTTAGTTTCTAGGGTCTCTGCCTTTATAAAACATCAAGTTGGTTTTTTACAAGGCAGTTTCGGGCTTATTCTACTTTCCCTCCGTTTTCCTATTCATGTTTGATAAACCTGCCAACATTTTGCCTTTGAGAAGGGGCTCGGTTATGTAGAAATCCCAAACAACCCCATCCCTAACTCTACGTGCCTTAGGAGCTCACCCGATTAAAGCAACGTCAATTAAATATAAAGCCACAATCGCTTTAATTTTCGAAGGATTTTGGGTTCCGCCGAACGCTGGAAGTGATTTCCAAAGGCAAAATCCTGCATTAAGAGAGAGAGATTGCAGCTCCTAAGATAGCTGTCCAAATCTCCATCCGTATCCAGGTAACAATCTGGAATGCTGATATTTAAGAGGAAAAATATCTGGACAGCTGCCCCAGCTCCCTGGGAAGCGATGTTTAGTTAAAGTCTTGGATATCACTGAAAGACGACGTGGAGATGTCACACTGCGGCTGAAGGGTTTTTTCAAGTGCTGAATTATTCACCCGTGAATCTCAGAAGTGAAATCCAAATGCTCCGGTACTGCCCTGGCTTTAGACAATGTCTAATTCCTTTCTGTGCCACTGCAGGGTCTCTTCATCAGCTTTCTTTCATCTATAATCACAGCCAGGTCATGGATTATTAGTCATATTCACCGCAGAATTCAAACCCCGCTACACCAATCAACCAGCCCGGGACTCCCGAAACGTTCCCCCCGCGTTAATAACCAGGCACTGGTTTTACAGGGGCACAGAGAAGTACAAATCACAGCAGCCATTTGCCCAAGAATTTGTCCAAGAAATGAGAGCTGAAGCCTGAGCTGAGGCCACCAGAAGAACCTGCTCTGCCCACCAGCTCACTCCCAGCAGCTCCGTAAGGGTCTCCGTCCGTACGCCCACGTGGCACCAGGAACACCAGCTCAACACCACCAAGCAAGTTGGAAACTGGAGTTATTTTATCCCATGATAAGTGCCCTTTCCTGGGATGTAAATGCCTTTAATTTAGGAACAGAAGGAAAAGCTGTTTGATGCTTTGGGCTTTCACAAGCCCCAGGTAAAGCGAGTGCCACTCCTCATCCAACACGGTGAGCTGCCTGCTGTGCCACCCCATCAGCACAGCATCCTCACTGGGGAGCTGCTGGGGACGGGGGATGCTTCCTCAGCTGGCACCAGCCTCAGCACAGTCCCCTTGTGACAGCAGTGGCCACGCATCGCCTGGCTGTGCAGGGGCTGCTGGTCCCAGCGATGCTGTGCAGGTCCTGCAACCATCTCCCCTCCCCAGCATCCATTATTTTCCTTTTCACAGAATCCCAGGTTGGAAGGTACCCCAGGGGTCATCTGGTCCAACCTTTCTGGCAAAAGCCCAGTCTAGACAAGCTGACCCAGTGCCCAGTTCAGCTGAATGTTAAAAGTGTCTAGCGCTGGGGACTTCACCACTGGCCTGGAGAGATCATCCCAATGGCTGATTGCCCTTGGGAAAAATTTTCCTCTTGTGTCCAGTCAGAATCTCCCCTGGACTACCTTGTATCCATCACCCCTCCTCTTTTCCATATGACCCCATGTAAAAAGGGAGTCTCCATCTTCTTTGTAGCCACCCTTTAAATACTGGAACACGGTGATGAGATCTCCCCTAAGCCTTCTTCAGGCTGAACAAACCCAGTTCTCTCAGCCCTTCCTCATAAGGCAGCTTCCCAGTCCTCGGATCACCCCCAGGGCCCTTCCCTGGACCCTCTCCAGCCTGTCCATACATTTTTTTGTACAGCAGGGACCAAAATGAACACGGTATTCCAGGGGTGGCCTCCCCAGCACTAAGGAGAGTGGGATGATGACTATCTTATCTTTCCCTGTTCTTTCCCCATGTGAATGTAGCAAGAAGAGAAAAAAAGAGATTAACAAAGAAAAAAAAATCATAAACAAAAGCATTTATCAGCTTTTGCTGGAGGTGTTACTCTGCATATTGAGCTGCACGGCTGTGACTGTTTCATTAGGAGGACCTCAGTTACGTCTGCAATGTTAACGAGTCTTGGAGAATGGAGTAAAGAAAAAAAAATACTACGGGCAATGCCGCAGCAAAGATAAATAGGTAAACATTCTATGCCTGACGTTAGTTAATACATCATGGCTTTATTCACTTCGGGCAGCTGTGAAATCAATTCTTCACTAAAAATAAAAAATTTGTATCCAAATCTGCGCTCACGATACGAGCGAAGCAAGGAACGATGCAACGGGGAGGGGACGACTCAAGTCTGCTGATTTGTTTTCGCCAAATGCAAAGCCCTGCTGAAATCTTTGGGTCTTCCACAAAATGTGACTTTTGGCATTTTTCATCAAAATAAACAAGCTGGCTTTTTTTTTTTGAAGCCTTCCCAGAAGTCAGCAGTGGTGCCTTCTGAAGGACATTTTATTGTCATCTCCAAAGCACCCTGGCTAAACTGGTAGCAATGATGGAAACCACAAGAGCTATTAAAAATAATAATTAATCCCAACCCTAACCCTTCTCTTTGGTAAAGCTGAAAGAAAAAAAAAAAACCCACAACAAAAAAACCCCATTTAAACTTGTCAAAATCCCAGCTGGGTGAACTTTGGCACCTCACACCAGAAAGAATGAGACTGAGACAAAGTCAAGACCAAACTGGAAGTAGCCTATTAAATGCAAACTGAAGGATGAATTTACAATTTCATACTGATTTCTTGCTGGAAAAGCAAGACCAGATCAGAGATAACTCATCATTGGTGATAAAAATGAGTCTGCTGGAATTTCTTAGGTTGCTTTGCTTGTGTCCTTGCTGTCACCCACCCATCTGTCAACTGCCCGTGCTGCCCCAGCCCTCGGACTCACGCAGAGATTTAAGAGAGGAACAGGCTTGTGGGAGTGCCTGGCTGAAAGGGGAGCACATCTCACAGAAGCCCAGCATAGTGAAGAGACCTCTGGAGATCATCTGGTGCCACCCTCTTGCTCCAGCAGGATCACCCAGAGCAGGGAGCCCAGGAACCCATTGTCCAGGTGGGTTTGGAATCTCCCCAGAGAAGGAGACTCCACAACCTCTCTGGGCAGCCTGGGCCAGGCTCCCACCCCCTCACACCAAAGAACTTTCTCCTCCTGTTCAGATGGAACCTCCTGGCTTCCAGTTTCTGCCCACTGTGCTGTCACTGGGCACCACTGACAAGAGTCAGCCAGCTCTCAACCCACCTTACTCTCCACTCATCTAACCCACACGTCCTAAGCTTCCCTATAAGGATGTTACAGGAGATCTCCAGTTTCAAGAGGATGCCAGCAATGGGTGGGCACCCAGTGCCACCCGAGCCAAATTCTCCATTCCTCTGACAAACCCATGACCGACATTCATTACAGACCCCTGCAAACAGTGACAAAAGAGGAAACACAAAGGATAATGGAGACAGCGGGCTCTGGCTTGGCAGGAGAAATATCACTGGGGAGGAACACTGTCATCGAGGTGGCTGCCCAGTGCCATCTGTAGCCCGCGGTGCTCATAGCTCAGTCGCTGCCAACGCTACTGGCCTGATCTAGACAAAATCCAGCTGCTTCCACCCTTCAAAGTCAGCGTTAGTAGACTACCCGGTGCACATTTACTATCTAAAGAAGGAGCAAGTAGCTTCTATTCTAGACCTCTGTCCCAGCTCTGCTGCTGGGACAAAAGGAGGTGGGGAAGGACGCGACCCACAGGTCCCGTGACAGCGCAAGGAGACACGGTCATCTTCAAGGGGTCAAACAAAATCCATACACCAACTTATTCCCTTTTAGGCTTATCAAGCTTATTCTCCAGCCTGCAATTAAAAGGTGCACGAGGCAGGAGCTTGGAGATCCCGCACCTCGAATCCCCTTTGGACTTTCCAAACTGTTCAATGTTGTTTTTATTTTGGGCAGCAAGCCGTTGATTACAGGGTTGGGGGGGGAGGGTTTGGTCTATTTTGAGCTCAAACTGATTGTCTGTTTTGAAGAAGGCGCTGCAAATTGCTCTCTGCTAATCACAGCAACTCCAGCCCTGTAACTGGATTAAAATAACATCAGCTCTGAGACAGAAAAATGAGACCAGAAACGCCGAGTTGCAGTTGCCTGCTTTGGATCCTTCATCTTGCCTGCTCACCTCGGGATGCTGCAGTCTCCCTGTTTTATCCACCTCCCCACCTCCCCGCTCCACAGCGATCTGGTTCCAGATCCCAGGTGGCTGCTCGCACCAATTCAACAACAATAACAGGATTTTAACGCCGCTTTTATGTTTCCTAAGGGGGAGGGGGGAGGGTTTGACCTTCCCAGGTCAACCTTCCCTTCTGCAGGGATCTGGCCGATGCCACTCGCCTGCAAAGCTGCAGCCCTGTGTTTTTTAAATGCAAGTGTCAACCATACCTGGAAAAGGTACAGCTGAAGAAACCAAACCCCGTAGCCCTCCAAGGAAATATTTGACAGATGTGGAATAAGGAGATTTCCAGTTCCTCCTGTGCCAAGTTGCCTCTAAAGCCTTTCACTGGAGACAGGGAGTGATGGGGCTCATCGGCAAGATGAGGAAGGTGTCAATCTGTTCCGAGCATGTGGATGCTCCTGTCTGCCCTTGAGCACTCTGCAGCTCTGCCTTCTCCCAGCTCTAAACCCAAAGAGCCTTAAGGAGCATCATCTTCTCCTCCACTTCCTAAGAGCCTGCCAGGAAAGAGGAAAGAGAGGTTGTGGAGTCTCCTTCTCTGGAGACTTCCAAAACCCACCTGGACAATCCGATCCTGGGCAACCAGCTCTGGGTGACCCTCTTTTGGCAGGGTGGTTGGAGCAGATGATCTCCAGGGGTCCCTTCCAGCCCTCACCATGCTGGGATTCTGTGAAAGACTGGGTTTCCATCCCCTGTGGTGAAGACAGGCAGTTCCCTCCCTTCTGCATGGGCAGGGTGAGATCCCACCATCTCCCACCATGGTCTGGAGAACTTGGGGCACCAACTCCCTCTCCGAGGGCAGAGCTCTTCTGGCGTGGAGACACAATGACACTGTGAAGTGGGCTTTGAAAAGCACGTTCTGTGTGTGTTATTTATCATCTCACCAGTTAAGACTGAAAAAAAAAAATAAAAGTTTCATTCAGATAACCCAAACTTCAGACTCCAAGTGAGAACAATCACACACACCCAAGGCTGGTCCTGGTCACCGCCACGAGTCAACCAAGCCGTGGCCATTTGGATTCAGTGCTTGATGCTCTCTAAGCTTGGGCAAAGAGGTAGGACCCGGCTCAGGACAGGGATGTGCCGCATCCAAGCGTGGGACGGGCATCAGCAAGTACAGGGGAAATGGCTCTTCAGCAGAGGTAAATTAAAAACCTTCAGGCAGAAGAATCTGTCTCCATATGCTGAAGGGTGTCCCAGTTACTGTCTCTCCTAAACAACAGATAAAAAGGGAAAGGGAACAATACCCTCACTGCTGGCTGACAAACACAAAGGTCAATACGGGAGGATAAATCACCCAGTTCTCCCCTTCTGTGCATTTCACTTCGACGGGTGAAATATCCTCTCCAATGGGTTTAATCAAAGTCCATCATCAAGGTCAAGAACACGTTTAATGCAGATCTATTCATTTCAAGGAGGGCCTGGACAATGGATAGCTTTCCTCTTCAAGAATTATTCAAAACTGCAAGTTCCTTTTCAATCTTCTGCATCTTAACACATAAAAACCCCAAGAAATAAGGCGTGTTTGTAGAAGGGAAACGTGTCGTACAAATTGTAGCCTGCTGTAAAAAAGTGTATTTCACAAAGACTTTCCAGGGTGCAGGGACAAGGACCACTTGTTGATAAATTACTTTCCCTCAGAGAGTAGGAAGACCTATTTGCATGCACCATAAGTGGTGCTATTCTGATGCAATTTGATGGGAAGTCCAGTAAAATGCATTGTGCTGGTTTTATTTAACCTCATTTGAATCAAATTAACAGACAAGGACGGTGTCTAGGGACAAAGCAGAGTCCTACACACACAGGCACCAAAGTGTATCTTTTACAGCTGCATCTACACCGAATCATCCACTTTGGCTGCCCTTCTGTCTTTAGGACTTACCTAAAATATTAAGGCCCCCTCCAACTCTGCAGGCAGATTTGTATGTCACACGAGGAACGGGCAGTGCCCCCGCTTCAGAGAGCTCTGAGATCCCACCAAGATCTTACACGCCACCAGAAACCCACAATGAGATCAGCCTCTGTTGGAAGCTCAAGACCACACGTGGATTTGCTGATGGGAAGAGGTTTGGTGCCACTGCAAGAGCTGCAGGTCAAAACGCGTGCCTAAAAAAAAACGAAATCATGATAAAATCCCTACTACTGTAAAACCACCACGGAAACGGAGCCGAAAGCCACGGCGGATTCACACCACGCAGCAAGCTTTTTAAAACAACAAAAGAAGAAGTATATTGGGTAAATGTTGGCTGGGAGAAGAGTCTGGATTTTATAGCTGAAAATCGGCCCCGGGGATAATGCTGCGTCCACCCCAAAACAAGAGAGTTCATTTGGAAGATTTAGACTCCTGGAAATTAATGCAGAGCTCTGGATCACAAAGATAAGAGGCCGCCTAAAACTGACCTGGGATTTCATTAGGGCTAATAACTGGGGAAATAAAAACCATGCTTCTGAACGTGCATTGCAAATTCAGTCTGCAGAAATTCTTTCAAAGGTATCTCGGTTAAAGCAAATGATGTGAGGGCATTTGATTTGCAGCAAATAAGTGATTCTGCCTCTGGGAGTGGGAGCTGGTGGGGACAGAGGCTGTGAGGAAAGCCGGGAAGAGACTGAGCCTCTGCCAGGAGTGGGACAAGAAGCAACTGAAACCTTTGTGGTGGCCAAAGACCTCCGGTGAACTCTACCCACACAAGCACCACCAGCTCCAAATCAGGAATTGATCCAATCTCCTCTTTCCTGACCAAAATGGAGCTACAACACGGCAACATGGAACTCCAGCACGGGATGAAGAAGCAAAGGGGAGCAGGCAGAGGTGCACAACAGGCTGCCATCACTGCAGGCTTTCTGCTGATGACATGGAGATGTCTGCATGCTTGAAGAATGACGGAGGATCTCCCGCACGGTCTAGCGGACACCAACGTAAGTCACGTGAAAAAGCCAACCTACATCTTAGCAAGAAAGATGAGAGTGACAACCCACTTAAGAAACTTAAGGTCAACGCATAAATGAAGTCCTCTAGCTGTGTCCATGGCTCTCGTTTAAGGAAAAGATGTTAGCACAGCATCTTTAAAGTCACTTAGAGGATCCCTGCCCATTGCCATGGAGAGGAGATGCCGTGAAGGATGCAGCAGGCAGAGCCTGGTTTTCACCCTGGATCTTAAAAATGGGGATTGGCATGTGGAAGTACATCTAAAGCACAGGGGACAGGCTGCTTTCACAGCAGGACAAAGCCTGCAGCAATTTAAAGTGATGGCTTTTGGCTTGCCGCGTTGGAGAGGTTAATGGAGAAGGTATTGGACGGCATGTCTCTCAGCCTGCTTGTTAAACCAACATGATGTCCCGGCGCATGCTTAAAATCTCTGAGCAGGAGCTGATAAATGGGCTGTGCTGAGCTTAGGGCTGCAGAGCTGCAACTAACCCCGAAGAAACGCGAGTCGTTTCCAAAAGAGCCAATTTACCCTGGGCACGGCGAGGCGGAAGCTGCCACCGCCGAAATAACAACCGGAGCCGCGATCAGTGGCCAGCCCCTCGCGCGCTCCTGGATGCGGAGCTTCGAAGGGCTTGGGTTGAGTTAGGGAAGGTTTATTGGCCAGTGTGTCCGTGTTTCCAAGCCCCATGTGGAAGAGGAGAGCTCGTTCAGCAGCAAGCCGAGTGGGACGGAGTGCCCTGAGAGCTACTGCCTGGCTCAGCCCTGGTGTTTAAATGCTTTTACGGGGTGGATGATAGCTTTAGGTCTTCTGCTTCAGGTTCACCCCGACCTGAAAAGCACAAAGGTCTTGATGGAGGAGCAGCTCGTCACAGCAGAAACCTCAGCCACGTAGCAAAGAAGCAATTAAACCACTTGCAGTGATTAAGTCCATAAAACATTTTCACTGCTGTTTGTCTGGGAATAGCTTGCTCAAAACGACAGACCTCACTTATGTGTAATAGGCTCAGGAAGCTGTAGAAACCCCACGGGATGAGATGGCAGACGTCCGGGCAACCTCTGAGGCTGTGATTTCTGCAACTGAAGGCAGCAAAGGTTGCGCCGGCGCCTTGGATATGAAGCTGGACTGGAAGGCAAACCCCGGCCGAGGGGAAGGAGCAAAGCGCTTCACAAGGCGCAGGAGAACATCCAGGTTTGCAAGGATAGAAACCCGCGCTACAAACCAGACACAGCTCAGATCACCACACGTATACTTTCTGGGGGGGAAGTACCAAAAATTGCAGAAACCCCCCCCCCAAACAAAAGAAACAAAAAGCCAAACCTAAAGAAGCGAGGAAGTTATCAGAAAACTGAAGCTCAGGGCAAGGATTTCCAAGGTTCGTGTTGACTGAAGGGAGGTTGTGATTTTGGCAACCTCTTCCACTTTCCCCAGGCAGCATCCTGCAGGAACCCACCATCCTCCGTTAGCCCACAGGCAAGTGGGAAATTTCCACGCTTAAAGCCTTGCCTTGCTAAGATTTATGTACCCGGGGGTGAGTAGCCCAGTTATGAGTCTCAGTCTGCCAGGTGACAAATGCCCTCAGCTCCCATTTAACTTTGAGATGCGCCGAGAGCCTTTCAGAAATTAAACCTCTTTATTCCGAGGTAAATGACGCATGTTTTGCTGTACAATCTCCTTGCCTATTATCTACCGTGCCCATTACTGAATGCAGGTGTCACAGATGGTGCAACTCCATCCTACTGAAGGGCTTTCGTCTTCCTTTCTTTCAGTGAGTCGTATTTTCTCTCGATAGCAACCAGATCCCTGGGTTGAATTGGCTCAGTCGTGTCAGGTCACTGCTGTAACTCCTCTGCCTACCAGCACAAATTTCTCTCCCAGCTCACCGTTGCTTTTCCTGGCGTCGATTCGCTAGTAGTTCATTAATATATCCCTGATAGGTGTTCTTTGTATAGCATGGGGGGGGAAACCAGCAAAATAATAATAAAAATAAAAATGACATTGCTTCTCTCGCTCTTTAGATCCGACCGTGGGAGGGAGGTGAGGGGCCACGGAATTTATGCTAAGATTTAAAAGGAAGCTATCAATGCAAAACTCACAAAGCACTTCCATTTTTTCTTCACCTCAGTTAACAACCTAGCAGAGCTGGAGGAGCAAAAGATTTGAAATCCACTGAATTCAGGGTTTCCAGCTCACCCAACGTGATCAGCTCTGACTGGTGGTTTTCCAAACGCCTGAGCTCCCGGAGTCAGGTGATGACAGAACAGTCTCACCTACAACAAAACCACCAGACTACAAAGAGAGACTTGAAAATATGAAGCAAGTAGGCTCAAAAAAAAAACCAAACCCAACAACCCCAAACACCAGAACACACCCATAAAAGAAAGAAAAATTATTACTTTCTATAAATCGCATGATTTAAGGTGGTCTAACAATTTCTTGAGGATTAACCACATTCTTTATCTGTTACCATTTATCCAACCTGCTTGTATTTTACCCTGAGCTCGTCCTTACATGTCCAAAGTTGCTACGGCTCCTGGGCTGCTTTACCTACATGATGTCACCATTCCATTAAACGAGGTGGATTTGCTTGCAAAGCTACAAGACACTGTTTTCTTGTCCCCTTTTTACAGAGGTTCCAACTAAACAAAGAAAAGAAAAGGAGTTGGATGGCAACTGAAATTGGACTTCAAAGAGCAAGCAAATATCGGCTGCGTTCGGTACCAGTTCGCTACGCAAAGGGCCCTTTTACATGCACGAGAATCTGATCACACTACGAGCAAAAAAACTAAAGAGATATTTTAGAAGTCAAATATTCTTTAAAGCCATGTGACGTGTAGACGCGTATCAGCCGCAAAAATACTCTGCAGCAAGTTAAAAATCTATCCTTTAAAAACACAGCTCGAAAATGGCTCAATGGCTAAAAACCACTTTTGGTTGTTGTGGGTTTTTTGGTTTGTTTTCTTTTTTTTTTTCCCCTTTTTCTTTTTTTTTTTTTTTAAATTGCATCTGGGCTGACAGCTTGAGCACTGCATTGCAGCCCGGGAGACAGAAATACCAACCCAATCTTAACAGTAGTGCTGCTACCAGTTGCTATAATGATCTTAATCAAAGAGTATTGTGATCAAAAAAGGACTCTGGTTTGACTGCCTCTGGCGTATCCCGGTGTCCAGATCCCACAGGATGCAGTTGGAAAAAAAACTTTCCCTCGACAGCGAATCGCTCCCTAACTCATCCTCTAGGAAAAGGGGATGTGTGTGGCAGACCCGATATTCTCAAAACTCCAGGTGATCCTTCTACACCCCAAAGTCAGCAGGAAACCAAGGGGAAGCACATGACCTCTCACTCCTTAGGCTCACAGAATCGGTTTGGTTGGAAAAGATCTTTAAGATCTTCAAGCCCAACTGTTAACCCAGCACTGCCAGGGCACCGCTAAACCACGGCCCTCAGCACCACAGCTCCATGGCTTGGAAACCCCTCCAGGGATCACGGGGACTCCACCCCTGCCCTGGGC
>JANIJG010007876.1:43156-55014 GCA_024611175.1 Megaceryle torquata
GTTGGCCGGGGCTCTGAGCACCCTGCTCTGGTTGCAGATGGCCCTGCTCCCTGCAGGGGGGTTGGACAGGGTGACCTTGAAAGGTCCCTGCCCACCCAAGCCAGTCTGGGATTCTACTCTAAAATACCGACTGCGTATAGGTGGCTATGTGCTGCATCGTGTTTTTAGCCCAAGGATGGGGGCAGGAACCAAGAACTGCTGACAGCTAAAGGGACTTTTCACCACCCCATGTGGGAACCGAAAGCTCACAACCACATCTGTGGAGACCAGAGAAACCTCTACAAAACACCTGCCCTGGCAAAACAGCAGCTTTGCCCTGGCAAAACGACTGAGTTTGGAGCTCAGGAATTAAACACTCTCCACCTCACTCTTTCCAATCATTCACCAGCCAGGGTGGTTGTGCTGTTGTATTGAAGGGCTTCTCCTGCTTCCTCTCGTAGGCTCCTTCACCATCCTCCCCAGCCTCACCCCTCCGCTCCATCCCAGCAAACGGCTGCTGGTTTAAATGCAAATAGTGCACATGCAGGCACAGGATCTTTTTTTAAATTCTGAAAGCTGAGACTTCTAAGTTTATCTCAGAAGGACACTGGAAAGATGAATAGAGAGAAATTATGCAGAGAAAGAGAAAATATTCAAAGAGTAGAATTATGTATGCATAATTGCCTGGCTCCCTGGGGTGCATGGGCGAGTACACCAAGTCACTTTGTGAAATCATTCCCCACAACTCCTGTATCCTAATTATAGTGCTGTAAGTGGGGAGAAGCTAATTTTTAAACAGTCCTGATGGGGTAACGGGAAGAACCGCGAGGATGCTCTTAACCCCTTACCTACTGAGGGTCTTTGAGCAAAGAAGCAAACGCAGATGAAATAAATGGAAAGCTGATGAACTCAACGCATCAACCTCTGGCTGATTTAAAGGTGTCTGGTAGGAGAATGGAGCAAGCACAAGCCTTCAGGCTACAGAAGAAAAAGGGCAGACCTGAAGAAATAAGCCAGAATAAAAAAAACAAACCCCATCAGTAAAGGTGACCTCCAGCCAGACTCCAGCATGGAGTCTGTGACCCTCTGCTCTGTACAGCATGTTCACAACCAAAAGCTTTCTAAGCCCTAAACACACATCTACAGGAACCACTTCATCCATCCAGAAACCCCAACCACCGCCACGCGGTACCTCGGCACGTCCCCCAGTGCAACGTGGCTACTTCCAGCAGGAAGAGCTCAGTTTGGTGGCCCCCAAAAGCAGCCAGATGCCCAGGGGGACCTGGTTCCATTGAGGATCTGCTAATACAACACCTTATCACAGACAGGTTGTACATGTCCACGTGACAGCGAGCGAGAAAGGTCCAAACTAGGTCTTTTTGATCTGTTACCCAGGTGATGCTCAAACTTGACTTCTTTTACAGGAAAAATAAAAGGCAGTAGCAGGACAGCCCTGCCTTCAACCCCTGCTCTTCACCACCCCGCGATCTCTGAGATCTGTCACCTACCACCTTTTTTTCTCACCATGCTCAACAGGTTAAAGCTACCTAAAACCACTTCTGGAAGTCCCTAAGCTCAGATGTTTTAACTAAAACCATCACTAGTATTTTGACCAAATTCCCTTTAAATTTCTCAGCCTGATAATGTCTGTTCTCATTTATTACTAACCCCTTAAAAGGTTCCAGTTAGGACTGGTTTTCCTTATTGGAATAGATGCAGGCACACAATATTAAAAAGGAAAAAAAAAAAAAAAAAAAGATAAAATACTCCATTTACCCCTCTTAAGCAGGCAAAGAATGATTTTTTTTCCCCCCCCCCTCCTTAGGGCTGCAGCCATTTCAGCCCACTCCATGCAATACCTGGACTCCAACATCTGTCGCTGAGTGAGAGAGAAAAGCAAAGGCTTTCACTCCAGACTGCATTGTTTTGAATCCCCTGGGTGTTTGGGTCTTTGTGTTTCTACCACGCTATTCAGGGAGGGTTTTCCATGGCCACTTTCTCCAGTAGAAGCCACCCATGGAGATGGACCTCGTTCAGCACCTGCAAAGGTATTACTGGTTTGGGTAATGGAAGGTGGACGTTTGCAGTTCCCCTCTCCGAGAAAAGCCACCTCCAAAATTTTATCAATAGCCACAGGATTTAAGACCAGGAGACCATTTAAGAGGATCTCCTACAATAATAAGCAATTAAATCTTATCCAGTCACCTCTTGTTGAGGCCAATTATTTGTTCAGTGGAGAGTTTCCAGAAAGATGTGCTTGACTTCAAGCGTTGATTTCAGCACGTGAAGAACTCTCAACGCAGTCTTACGAGTGATGAAGTCTCTGCCAAGCCCATATTAATATCTAACCCTTACCTTCTGAAAATTAAATATTCGAGTCAAATTGAATAGTTATTTTTTGGCCAAAGTAATAAGACACAATTTTACCCCTTAATCTTCTCACATTGTCTCAGGCTTATTCAAATTACAGCCATTTGAACTGTGATCTGAGCTCCCCTGTGCTTAACGAACTAATTAAGACCAAGGACAGCCAAACTTCCCAACTTCCCGAATACTAAAATCTCTGTGTGGCCGAGAGCCGCGGGACAAGCACCACGTGGTGAGCAAAGGGGAAGGAGAGGAGAGGAGAGCAGAAGCAGGTCCCAAGGTGGGCAACTTGGCCCCAGGGGCATCCCAGTGCCCCCCTCCATCATCAGCTCTAAGGCAGGGGGAACAACCACGAAGAGCTGTCGGCACAGACTGGGAAATAGAGTTATTCTGCATATTTTCTGTATTTCCTTGGACAGAAATGTTCTGTTTGGTCTGAAGAAAACACGTCATTTATACACCCTCATTGGACATGTGAGGGACCAGTCCTGCAGTGCTATTCTTGGGGGAGCAAGAGGTGATAGCCAAGGTCAAGGACGTCTTTCTGCGAACCAAGGGATGCAGACCCATCTTTTGCTCTCCCAAAAGAGAGCCACAAGCACCAAAAACCAGATAGCCTGAAGTTATTGCACTTAGCAAAAGATGTCTTTTCTCTTGGGACCAAAGATCATTTCAACATTCAGAGGAAAAGGAATCAGTTCTACCAGGAAAATCTGACAGAGAGCCTCAAAACCTTGTTCTTTGGGGGCATTTCTCCCAAAGAAGGAGATTCTGGGTTATAATCTCATTTTGGATGATGGTGGGATTCCAGCTCTCTCCTGTTGATGTTGTCTTCGAAAAACTCAGCAAGGAGGGCTCAGGTTGACCAAGTTACTCCTCAGGTGAGCAGGTTTCATCTCCTATCTCATATCATTCCATGTCATGTCCTCTCCAGCATGGGGAGAATGGCACAACCACGTTAAACTGAAGTAGATCTGGGACGGCATCCAGCCGTGGCACACAAGGTCAACGCTGCAAAATACAGATACACAATATTGTCTGTGCAAATTTACTTCTCTTTTTCTTGGGAGAAGAGAGAAAATAAACCTCTTGGGGCAGTTGCATTTAAAAACAGATGCAAAAAAAAGTCTGAGGATGAGAAGTAGGTCTTGGACCACCACATGGTGACAGGAGCACCTCACCTCTAGCTCAGATCTGGACCCAGAGCAAGCAGCCAACCAAGAATTTCCTGATAGATGGTTTACTGCTGAGCCTGGTTTGGAGTCTGCCGTAGCCATCGGCAGCGTGACAGCCTCCCACTTGACAGTCCATCGGAAGTGACAATGCCAAAGCAGAGACTGAATTTGCTGTCTACCATTAAAGGTGATCCTTCCTGAACAGAAATTTGTCAATACATTTGCCCCACCCGGGTTCTCTGGGTGACCTTCAGAGTTCTCAGTATAAGATCCACCAACCACACTAACTTCGTATTGTTGTTCTATCTCCCCAGTGCCCTAAGGTGTTCCCAAAGAAGACAGACATACGGACGTCACGCTGATAGAATCCTAAATTCAGTTTGCCATCAGCAGTCAACTGGGGAGGAGACCAGAGGGGGCAGAAAGGTTACAAGGGTCAGGTCACAGTGAGACTTCACAATGTCAGGTACATCTACTGCCCTTTTATACTGACACTTCTTGCAGATGAGATGTTAGGGAAGAGTTTAGGGAGGATCTATAGGCACAGAAGATATTCCTGCAGGAGGCTCTTCAAACCACTTCCAGATTAACACAAGAGCAGGCTTGCAAGTGTCTGAAAGACACGGCCAGGATATTCCCCAGGAGATGCTATGGCTGGTACAGAACCAGAGACTGCAGGAGCAAGGACCTTTGGGCAAGGGCAGGAAGGAGGAACCCTAGAAGAAGCTTGAATTTGGGCAGATTTCCACAAGGATTCACAAACTGGCTAAGAAGGTGTCAAAGGACTGAGGACAAATCTGCTCTAATTGCCCTAGGTAGAGATGTCCCTACTTGTGTAGGGAGGTTGGACCAGATGACCTCCAGAGGTCCCTTCCAGCCTAGAACATTCTATGATTCTAATTGCATAGCCAGGTCCTTGGCATCTCCTGGAGACAGATAATCACGTTGGACCGGGCCACTCCCTCATGGGGAGGTTCTGAGATGGATCACCTTGCAAAGATCCAACCGAGTCCTACCCCAAAGGCAGTCTCTTGGCAACGCTAAAGAACAGGCCTAGAGAAACAGAGTGCCTGTGCCACTCTTCCCCCCTCAGAGCTTCAATTCAGCCTGGATGATCTTGCGACAAGATCGCTGAATCCTGATATAGCAGCACTCGAGATAAACGTTGCTTCAGAAGGGCTCTTGTGCGAGTATTTGGAGTGGAGAGGAGTTTGGAGGGACGGATGACGAACGAGGAACAAAGGAACAGCACCAGCTGTTGGAAGCACTGTACCACCTTCTGCACAAACACACCTTTCTCAGGGTGACACTTAAAGCTCCCAGCAAAATTATTCCCTAGCTCCAAACCTTTTCCCCCGCAGAGCTCGCAAAAGCTTTTTAGCGTCCGCGCAGCCAACAGCTCTGGATGGGTCTGATACCACGAGAGCTCCTATGCCATTTGCTCGCACATGCTCCTGCAGCCAAGCAACCCCAGGAAGAGGCACCCACAGCAGCTTTTGCACCCATGCCTGTGGAAGTGGCCACATCTCCCTCAGCTCCCAGCACTGCGCTCACCTCCCTCTCGCAAGCCCCAGGTTCTTCAGAGGGATGCACCCCAAAACCCCCATCATCACGAACCTCACGCTGCTGCAGACCAGTACCCCTCGCAACCTTTAAACATCTCCAAGGAGACCTCAACAAACTCTGCCTCCGAGATGCCTCTAGTTAGACCACAACCACATCACCGGACAAACAATAACCCAACGGCTTTCGAGACAAAGCTGCCGGTGAGCGCGTCAGCACCGCGCACGGCGCGGGGCCACCCCCAGTCCAAGGGCTAGCGAGGAGCAGAGCCTCACCAGGACATCGCTTGAGCAGGACACGCAATCTAGGGCACAGATCCATAGACAACACCTTCTTGGGGGACCTGATTCCCATCATCATGTAGTTTTTCATTAAAAATAAATTAAAATAGAATAAAAAAAATTAAGACTCTTCCCCCGTCCCTCATGATTCAAAGGTCAGCTGGGGGACACCACGTGAAAGCTCGCAGCTCTGGCTGGTGCAACGGATGGTACCATGAAGGGAAGGGAATGTTTAGATAAACCTTGTGGGATTTTTTTTTGGTGGGGGGCTGTTTTCTTTGTGTTTGGTTTTTATTTGTTTGGCTTTGTGATTTTTGTTTGCTTTGCTTTAGTTTTTGTTTGGTTTTTTTCTGTGGTCATTTTTTGGGTTTTGTTTTGGTTTGGTTTGGTTTTTTGGGGGGGGGTTGTTTTGGGGAGGGCTTGGTTGTTTTGGGGAGGGTTTGGTTGTTTTGTTTTTGTTTTGTTATTGTTTTCTTTTTTAAAACACTTAAATTGGCGAGCGAACCTGCACGCAGAGGCAGCGGGCAGCGCTGACTGCGGTGAGCAGGCAGCAAGCAGCGGGCTGGATCGATTGGGGTGGGGTGGAGGTGGGTGCAGGAAAAGCAGGAGCAGCAGATTGTGGCACAGAGGCCAAGAGCCTGGCAGGGATTTATTTGGTGAGAAACGCTGCAAAGAGCAGGAGGCAGGGAGCACGGTGCTGCCTGGGAGGGAGACAGGCCCCAGCTCAAGAGCTGCTGAAGAGGATCGATACCAAACGCTCCAGGAAAAGGAGGGAACTCTTTTACCCTTACAATAAATAAATAAAAAATAAATAAGTGACAATTAATAGATCCAAATGAGACATCTGCAAAAAATAATGATGTTGTTGAAGAAATGTCACGCAAAAAGCCCAATAATAATCCACAAACCCAGCCAGATCAAAGCTTCAGCGCTCTCAAAGCATCACTCCTGCTGAGGTCCTTCCTGGCAGGCTACACCCTTTGGGGTTCATGGACTTGCCACCTCACCCCCAAACAAAATCCTTTTGCAACGGGGTTGAGCTCTTCATTTTTTTTGTCCTGATGCCAAAAGAAAGGCTGTGGAATAATTTCCCCAGCTTGGTCCCACATCATTTCTTCAGCGGCAGAGCTTTACCTGGAGAGACACCACAATGCTCCCTCTCCCCGGTGGCCTTCATCCACGCTTTGGATGAATAGTCAAGGAATGGACAGGGAGAGCTAATTCTGGGATAGAACAAAGGGAAATGGCTTCCTGGAAGCTGATTTTGACAAACGAGTGAAAAAATCGCATTTGATGGTCTACGCGTGTCCCGTGATGCAAGCTCAAGAGCTCTGGATCTCCTTGCAGACCAAATTTGCTCTGAATTGCTCCTGCTGGTGGTTTTTGCAGCCCAAGGATAATGTGCTGCTCTTTCCACATCACGCTATCTCCATGCCCAAGCACATATGGTCTGGCTAAATAAGAAGCCTTAGAAAGACTGTCAA
Source organism: Megaceryle torquata (assembly GCA_024611175.1). Classification (NCBI taxonomy): domain Eukaryota; kingdom Metazoa; phylum Chordata; class Aves; order Coraciiformes; family Cerylidae; genus Megaceryle; species Megaceryle torquata. The sequence goes on from JANIJG010007876.1 coordinate 50,006, forward strand.
CAAGACTAGAGGAAGGTGTGCATCTGTGCAGAAACATATGCACGCCCCAGCGCTGCACAGCGAGCCACGACAAGGATGCTCATGCCCAGAACCCCACCAAAACCATCCAAAGTCCAGTAGAACTGGGGTGCAGGACCGGTGACACCGCTGCTGCCACTTTCCACAAACCCTTTTCTCCTTGCTTCTTTTGTGATGCATGACTGAAAAACCCATCAGTTGGCTTCCAAGGAACCTCTTGCCAAGGTATCTAAAGATGATGCTCTGTCTGAAGTCGACCAGCACAGGCTTTCACAGCATGGCTGCTCCAGCCCTCGTTTGTATACCTGCTTATGTGTTTGCTTGATATTCCTCTACAAATATCTCCCCCCTGGTACTAAAAGCAATGGAACAATCTACTATTTCAACCTCCATCCCCATGAGAATTCTGCTGTTTAAGAAAAAATATATTAAAAAAAAAAAAAAAAAGGAAAAAACCAACCAAAAACAACCAAACAAAAAACAAAACTGGTTGAATTTGATTAAACCTTTGGAATCTCTCCAATATTTCCAGTTATTCCATCTGTAGAAACACTCTACTGGCACTTGGCACATTTATAGCATTAACTGCCTTCTAAATCAGCAGCAGTTCTGCCTAACAATTTGGCATTCGCACGCTGCCTTGTAAATCACCTTACATCTCCGGGTACGAGCACCGGCCCCTCCAAAAAGCCCATTACTGCCTTGTAGAAATTCTTCAGGAAAAAAATATCTTCTTATGGGCTTGTCTCTCAACAAAAAAAAAAACAACAGAAAAGGAGGGGATGGGGGGGAAATGGCATTCACGGTATTAACACTGTGGCTCATGGTGTTACTATGGCAGTAAAATGAAACCCAATGCAACCAGCTGGTTGCTATACTGCTATTAGAGCCTCTTTGCTGGTTTTGACCTTTCTAGAACTCTCCACAAGGCATTAATCTGTTGAAAAATCCACCCAGGATCTAAAGCGCAACGCAAGGTGAAGGTGTTGGCGACGCGGGCAGCGCGGAGGGGACAATTACGGCTCTGTCGGCCACGATTTGCAGGATTTGCTTGCTTGCTTTTTTTCTTTTTCCTTTTTTTTTTTTCTTCTACCGCACCGCAGAGTCAGGAACCAGGCGAGGAACAGGCTGCAGCTCCAAATCAAGCCACAGAGCAGCAGGAAACCACTCGGCGATATCAGCAGCGATTTGTGCATTTCTTGGTTGAAAACAAAGAGCGGAGAAGGTCGGCATGATTACCTCCCCTCTTCCAAGTCGCCTCTCCTTTTGTCTACCCAAATCGTCAGAGGCAAAAAGAAAAACCCAAACCACCCCTTCTCTTCCCAAAGAGCTCTTTTGAAAGCCCTTTCACCTTATCTTTATCCACACCTCATCCATTCTTCTTACTCCTCCCCACTGAGAAAGTGGAGGAAAAAAATTACCAAGTTAAGCACCCAGCTTGTGCCCTCCTGCCAAATGTCCTTCTCCCTTGCCTGGACCTCAGACCTTGTTCTCTGCTGGTCCTTTCTAGCACAGATATAGTCTACAGGCTGTAGGGGTGGAGGAACAAAGGAAAGGAAAAAGAAATAGAATAAAAGAAAGGACGGGACAAGGTAAAAAGACATTGAGTGAACTCTCCTCCTCCTGCCTTTAGCTTCTAAAGTATGCCTTGCTGATTTTGATACGCATCATGAACCTGTAGCATTAGAAATCCAGGGTCACCTCAGGACTTTGAGATGGTTCCCATGCTGCACATCGTGACCACTTGGGCCTCTGACAGCAAGAGAGAGAGTTTGGATATTTGTGCTTAAAAAGGGGGTTGGCTGCCACTGCTGGGGCCAAAACTGAATTTGTTGCATCTTGTTTTGCAGGAGAAGATCCATGGCATGGAGCTGAACCGCTCCAAACCTGTCCCCCAACGAGCAGCAGTGACTCGAACTGGCTTACTCATTATCATTCTTTTGGAATTAGTGACTTCATTAGTGCTCCCCGTGCTAACATTTTAAAAAATTGCATTTTTTCCTCTTCTTTTCTATTCTCTACTCTTCCCTCGCTTGGTGCAGTCCTTCTTTGAACTCCAAGGAGGAACGATTTCCCTTGGCCACAGCCAACCGCAAAGAGCCACCCACAGCAGCAAAGATCCACAATCTTCTTCAGCTGCTTTTAATAGGTTCTTCAAGTGGAGCAAGATCCCATCCTACGTCCCACTACATATTGGCAAGATCCCATGCCACGTCCTTAAGCCTGGGGTTATAGAATCATAGGATTGTTTTGGCTAGAAAAGACCTTCAAGGTCATTGAGTCCAACCGTTCCCCCAGCACTGCCAGGGCACCACTGACCTATGTCCCTCAGCACCACAGCTCCACGGGGGGCTTGGAAACCCCTCCAGGGATCACGGGGACTCCCCCCCTGCCCTGGGCAGCCTGGGCCAGGCCTGGAAAACCCCGAAGGGGAAGCAATTGTTCCTCAAGCCCAACCTAAACCTTCCCTGGTGCAGCTTGAGGCCGTTTCCCCTTGTCCAGTTGCTTATTCCCTGGGAGAGGAACAAGACAGGGAGGATGGAGCGGGAAAAACAGGATTGTCTCCATGAGGCTTCAAGCTGAGCTGAGCGAAATGCTCCCACGAACAGGGCGACGAGAGCGCGACAGGCGCCGTTCTCCGAGGCCACCGAGAAAACAGACGAGTCTCAACTCCGTGGCCGCTCTGCACTTGATGAAAATGTCTGCTCCCTCACAGTCAAAAAAACCACCAAAAAACCAACCCAAAGAAATTAAAATAATATATAAATACAGCTCTCCCTGCAGCCAGCGATGCATACTAGATGACTGCCTTCTCACCACGAGAGCAAAAGGGCAAATGAATCACATTACACTCCATGAATAAAAACAGTCTTAATGCAACAGCGACTTAATGATTTCATTTGCAATGCACTAGACAGTTCGGCCTCGTTTGCAGAGGTGCTGAGCACCCCCGAGTCCCACTTCAGCTAATGGGGATGGTGGGCGCTTTGCACCTCGGGGACTCTCCCCCGATCCCCGTATGGCCCTGGGGAATTCTCAGGAGGCTTTCCTGGAGTTTGGGAAATCAAAAGCTGGTAACAGGGATGAGCCTGGGTCAAAGCCCTCAGATCTCAACCTGCTGCACCCGGATCCGTCCTTGTGATGGTGGGATTAGGGTCTGCAGCTCTGTTTGAGCTGTGCTTTTATTTCCCACTTAGCAAAGAGGAACCGAGTCCTGCCCACGATGGTGCCCAGGCAGCTCCGGTGACTCACGGAGATGTTTGCCACCAGCATCAGGAGGCAAGCAAGGTGCTTGCCCAGCCTGACTTTTCACAAGCCCTATGCACAAGTCATCGAATCATTTAGGTTGGAAAAAGACCTTTAAGATCACTGAGTCCAACTGTTAACGCAGCGCTGAGAAGAGGACGAAGGAGATGGTGGTACAAAGCCACCTAGGATGGAGAAAATGGCATTTCCAATCTACCCCCTTAGCAAGGTGCTCACGGAGCAGTTATGGCAAAGCACACGGTGAAGGGTCAGGAAGAACCAAACCAAACCCCACTGTCGTTGCATTACTGGAAAAGGACTTCTGCAGCAGAACAAGGCCAGCCAAGCACCTGCACACATGCAGACCGTGACTAAACTCTGCTCAGACCCAGCCACTTGAGGTTTTGGGGCTCCCTGTGGCATTTAAAACATCTCCTGTTCCCACCCTGTCTGGTAAAACTTGCTGTTTTCTTTTAAACACCCTCCTACGCTGGCAGCGTTCCTCAAAGCAAGCTCTGGTGTCTGTGGTCCCAGCAGAGCCAAGACAGCGGCGGTGTAGACAGTATGAGCTGCACCTTGACCTTGGCATCATCCTTCTCTAAATAAATAAATGAATAAATAAACCAACCCAACAAAACCCCACCCTTGATTATTTTCCTACATCTGATTGGCAAATACATCCCAGGTCAACCTCTCCAAAACAACGTCAGTCTTCCAGCAACCAAGAAGTCAAAGGCAAACTACTTCTTGCCAAAACCTCTTCCTTCGTTGTAAAGTACCGTTGAATTTTATCCCTCAGGCATCTATTATCTCATAGCCCATATTATTTTTCCAGCTATTACCGCTTAATTTTCCCCCATCCAAACAGTACGTCCAGACACGAGCCAATTTCCTTCTTGGCCTAATTGTTTTATGAGAAACAAGCAGCTGTTTTGCTGGGGTCCCAACAAACAGAGAGCCGGCGAAGCCGCGCTCCGCATCCCTTCATTAGCTCCCCGCAAGAGAGCGGCTGCTGTCACGTGCCCTCCGCCGCCCGGCGGCATCATCCTCCCACCCGCAGCCGCTAACCAGGGGGGGACCTTGGAAAGGGAGGGAGAGAGGGAGGAAAAGACCAGGGTTGGGGGGGATCCACTGGAGCCCCTCGTTTACAAGCTCAGGATGCAGTGGAAATGAGGGCCAAGCAGAAATGTTTCCTTCTTTTTTTTTTTTCCTCCCCTTTTTTTCCCCTCCTTTTCCTTTTTTTTCTTCTTTTTTCCTTAATTTATTTTTTCAATTCTACCTTTTTTCCTTTTTTTCCCTTTTTTCTCCCTTTCTTTTATATTTTATTTTCTGTTTTCTCTTCCTTTTTTTCTTTTTACCTTTTTTCCTTCTTTTTTCCTGTTTTCTTCTTTCCCCTCTCCACACCCCTTTTTTTTTCTTTTTCTTTCCACCTTTTTTTTCCCTTTTCCTCTTTTCCACTTTTCTTTCTTTTCTCCTTCTTTTTCCTTTCTTTTTTTCCTTTTTTTTTTCTCTTTAAATAAAAGATGCTGAATTTTAATCAAAGCTTAAAATAAAAAGTAAAGCCCATGGCTAATGGCATATGCTTATCAAAATGATTTGACCACTTCCCTTCCCCTACTTGTGGAAGAATTTGTTCAGTTTACTGCTTGTGGCCAGTGGGTCAAAGGAGGGGATCCTGCCCCTCTGCTCCCAGGGCTTTGGGGAGACCCCCCTGCAGTGCTGGGGCAGCTCTGGAGTCCTCAGCA
>JANIJG010007876.1:56891-71947 GCA_024611175.1 Megaceryle torquata
CTGTTAAATAGAGGCAGAGATTTAAGACGCCCTTCCCAGATAAGAATATTTCATGAACAAAAAACGCAGGGGGAAAAAAAAAAAAAAAAAAAGATAGGGGGGAAAAAAAAAAAGGCAGCAATAAACCAGAAAACCCAGATGTTTAAAGCTAAGTTCTCAAATGTAAGCGAACGCACAGCCCGTCTACGAAAGAACACGTGTGGAAATGAAATATATGTAGGCACAGATCTGGGACTAGGGTGGGAAAAAACGCGTTCCCTAACATTTGGAGATTACTAACGCTTCAGCCGGGGCTTTGAGCTTCATGAAAGCTGATTTTAGATCTCCTCCTATCTTACCCGCCAACCTCACAGCAAAAGAAAAGCCTTAAGGCAAACGTTCCCACCCGGAAGCCCTCCTCGCTCCACCGTTCGTTCAGGTTTTGTCCCTCCTCCAGCCCCCATCGGCGCTTTCCTTTCCTTTGGAAACGCCCAGCGCAGGTGATGCTGGGTTGCTCTCCAGGAAAAAATCTCGTGGAGCACCAGAAAACCAAGGGGGTTGCAGAAAACAACGGCGAGTCCAAACATCCTGCCCCGCGCAAACGGATCAACCGCGGCTCGGCGACGCTTTCAGTGGAAAAAGAGAGAAGGGAATGACAAGAGAACTCTGCAGGAGCCGGAGACGTCCAAGCCCCAGCTCCTCGTTAACTGGAAAGCTCTTTCATGGAATGGTAGGGGTTGGAAGGGACCTCTGGAGATCATCTGATCCAAACCCCCTGCCAGAGCAGGGTCACCCAGGGCAGCCCACACAGGAACAGATCCAGGAGGGTCTGGAAAGTCTCCAGAGAAGAAGACTCCACAACCTCTCTGGGCAGCCTGTTCCAGACCAACCAAAAGCCCAGGGCCTGGCATAACCGAGGCTGGAGCACAGACAGATCCAGAGTGAGAAAAAATAGTACCACATTTCAAACCTCCCAGCACGCTGCCCTTCCGGGCACTTTTGCACCTCCAAAAGGTGCCACTGTATTTTTCTTTCATCACCAAATCAGCATTTCAGGCATTTTCCCCCACTCTGCACATAAAGCAGCCGTGTCTACGCTTAACAGCTTTTTTAGACACCCTTGTGCTTCCCTAGTGGAGCTTTACACATGATGCTTCAAGTTGGAATAAAGGTGAAAAAACCAAACCAAATTACTTACCCTTAAATTATTTCAACCTTTCCCTGCTTTGTGTATGACGTGGGCTTCTCTTTTGGTTACTATTTCCAGATTTGGTCTTTGGGTAGGTGAATGGAAGAGGAGAATGAAAGGTGTTGGATGACGATGGAGACTGTAAAACAAAAAGAAGCACTTTAGTGCAGTCCTCTCTATACGTACGTATGGGATTAAATTAAATTAAATTAGTGACACCTACAGAAATGCTTCCTGCTGGTTTCATGCACACATAAAAATATCACAACTGTCAAGGAGAACGCAGCTGTCAGTGGTACGGCGAGGGGAGGGAAAAAGATCAATTTCTAAAATGGAAAAAAAAAAATAAAATAGATGGAACATAATAACCAGCCTTTGAAGAGCAGCAAAGGGGCTTCTGCTGGTTTGCAGGTCACTAGGCAGCTGCCCAAACTGGGCTGCCTGTGAAACTCAACTGGAAAGGGCTTGGGCAAAGGGCAGCGTGGAAGGAGCATAGGCAGTGAAACAGCAGCCACAAAACCCAACAAACGAACGCTCTCTTTGCTTCCTGAAATGCAATGTGGGCTCAACTGCATTTGAGAGAGCAAAGGAGGAGCTGAGAGTTTTGGGAAATAATTCATCCCAACCCTGTGAGGACGAAAAGACTCCTAGCATGGGAAGGAATTAATAATTTGGTCACTGTACCAGCAAGTTCCCCCCCCACCCCCCCTTTGAAAAACCAAATTAATCTCCCACCATCTGCTTTAAGAGCAGAATCCATGCTAAGTGGTTTCCCCCTACACAGACCCACATATCCATGTAAACACACAAACAAACCATTTGGCTTCCCGCAGTCACGGGGTGCGCAGCTGCTCGGAGAAGGGCTCCGTGACTTTGACACCGTGCCAGGGTTGAATTCCTGCCATCCCATTTACTGCTGCACCTCTCCCCTCCCAGCCCGCTCTGTGCCCTGCTCCATGCGGACTCTTTCACCTCCTTGGGTGAAGCCACCCTGGGCTACCTCCCCAAATCACTGTCCGGGTAACACGGCAGGTGGAGAGCCTGAAAATATTCAGTCCCTGAAATCCAGAACGAAGAGGAGAGGAAGGGATTTCCACGCTGTTGTTTTTCCTCACGACAACTCTCCCGTCTTCTGTGTGCCGGGGGCATCTCCAGCCCAAATACCAAAACCACCCCCAAAAAAGCCTATTTACAGAATTAGAAGATGCCACGCCTGCTACCGGGGGGTGGAATAGAGAAATAAATAAATCCCTGAGTTGAGGAGACTGTCTCTTTGTGGTTTGAAAAGCACAAAGGTCACCACAAGTAGCATATAAAAATACATGTTAACACTGAAGAGGTATCAACGTAACTCTAAATAACACTCTTTATAAGCAGCTCAGTATTTAACACTTGCCCCGTGGCCTTTGCTAAATCCTGGGCGCTTTAACAAAGCGAGGAAGCTTTTCATCGCTATTTAGCAGAGAGGGGAAAGTAAAGCACGAGAGAAGAAAACTGCTCAAGACATCAAGGAGCAAGGCAGAAACAAAAAGCCAGGTCTCCTCATCCAGCTCCCCCACTGCTGAGCGCCCTGCCGAGCCACGGTATTTAAATAGAAATACTATTGTTAGCCCTAAGCAAGGCAGACTCATTAACATTTATTTTAGTGGTATAAAATATATTTTTAAATACTTGAAGAAATAAGCTGGAGGAAGTGCTAAAGCTCTGAGCATCTTTTCAATATGGCCCAGCTTTCCCAGAGAGATTTCAGACCTCTTTGAAAGGCACAGCCCGTGGTGGAGGCTGCAGTGCAGGTACCTCCGACCGACCTAGAAAAGCCACGCATGCAAATCCCCTGCCCTCGCTTCTCCTCCCAGGTTCTCCAGGAAGAGGTAAATCTAAAGATGCCGTTGATTTGAATTACTCGTGGACAGCAGAAACCCAAAGCCATCATTTCCCACGTGGTTTTAATGCGTGTGGGTGTTTCTGTGTGAAACACGCTTCGAAACAGAGGAAGGTGATGCCTGTAGAGACAGCTCCTTGAGGAGCACACCAGCAGGAACCCTGGCCAGATGGAACAACTTCCACGGAGCCCAAGGTCAGTGTAGGGGTCCCCGCCACACTGCACCATATCCCAAACACTAATGGGTACAAACTGGTTTTCGCAACTTTTAATTAGCCCAGCGGAACCAGAGCGTGACATGGTGGGGGGAGAGGAGCCACAGCTTCTCCTCATCTTCATGCAGAGCAAGGGGCACAGGCAGCAGCCCTCACCCACCCTGTAAGCCATCAGGAGAGGGTTTAGGGGGTTGGCTGAGAGGAGCAGCAGCTGGTGCTGGTTTTTCCAGTGGTATCTGTAAGTCCAGACAAAGAAAACAACCGTACCGGAGGATGCCAAGCTATAGAGGCAGATGGTTGGACTCGATGATCTTCCAACCTAAACGACTCCAGGATTCTACGACAGGTTCAATGCAGAGAACACAAACCAGAGGTGCACACCGACTTAGGGAGCACAGTGCCTTGTTTTTGCCAAACCCAAACGTATCGATAACAGGAAGGATGCATTTTATCTCCTGTATACACCTTATGACTCCAGACTTCCATGTGACCCATCCAACCGTGGGCCATCTCAGACAAAATAAAATGGGAAGAGCCAAGGAGGGAGAAGAAAAAAATTTTCTTTTCTTTCATTGCCAGGAAAATTATTGCACAGTTAAGAGTTTTACAGGCTCCCCATAATTTCAGAGTAGTCTTTAATCAACGTCTTGATGGGGAAAAGGCAGAACCAAGACAATTTCTGCAGTTTCCGAGCGGGTTCGGTGCACGCCTGCCGCCGTTTGCCATCCCAAGCTTGGGGACGCTGCCTTCCCCAGGACTGACCCCCCCATCCCACCAGTTCACCCCCAGCACAAGGAAAAGGATGGAGCTGGAGGAGCCAATGCTGCGATATTTAAAGCGGATATTTAAGGGCAGAGAGGGAGGGACGAGCTCCAGAGTTCAACCACGGTGGTCCCTGGCACCGCGCAGATGGCAGCGGCTTGGTTACCCGGCGTGCGACGCGAAATTTGCACAAGCTACGGCACGCCCCAAGTTCAAAGTCAAAATGAACATTTGTTCTATAACACAACACATTGCAAATGACCCTTAACAAATTTTAACAGCCGGTACAGTCAGACAGGAGCACGGGAGCGTGTCTCATACCCCGCTGTTACCGCAAGCTCCGCGTCGCTCGACGTCCGAGCGGCAATGCGGAGAGATCTATATGTTGTATTTCAGTATAAATTATAGAGCAGCATAATAGACCTGAAGGGGCAGCTCTGCTCTTCCCCGCATCGCTTCCTTCACGTTTTTCAGCCCATTCAATCTCTTCCCGTTTAACCGCTCACTTTTGGGTCCTCGCCACCTAAAATCGTTCCGCGTTCGCCGAGCGGATAAATAATGGTGAAACTTCCCTGCAAAAACTCCGAGAGCCGTTATGTAAAGCAGAGAAGGTATCAGCAGATAGAGACAACTCGGAGGCAACCTGAGGTTTGGTATTCTGTGTCAGCTTGACACACAGGGGAAATAACCCTTTAATCCAGTGCAGTGTATTTCATTTACTGTAGTGTTATCCAGTTCGAAGATGTTATGAAAGGAATCCCTGGAGAGACTTAAGACTTCAAAACCAGCCTGAGTTTGAACTTAATTCCACCGTTGCAAAAGGCTGTAGCCGTGGAAGATGACCTTTTCCCTACCTTGCATGCCAGGAGCCATTCTGCCTCATAATGTCACACCAAATTAGAATATTCTCTTTTTGGTTTACTCGGGATTTTGTTTTGTCTTTTCTTTTTAATTAAAAGCATCTGTCACTATTAATGAAATGGGGTGGGGGAAGGATAAAAAAAGAAAAGAAAAATAATCAATAACACGAACAGATTAAAACCAGTGACGTCAAGAGAGATGGGGAGAGCCAAAAAAGCTGGGTAATTAACAGAAGGACTTTCACCTCCACATGAGCTCGTCACCAGAACCCAGGTCAGGACCAAACAAGCATCGGTGGCACCTCCTTGCTGCTCGTGGCCCAGCTGAAACAAAGGGATGATCGTGCCCCGCTGGCCTCTCCTCAAATACATCCCCCAAAGCTTGGGTGGTCTCTCTCCTCTTCTCAAGATAGCAAAGGAGAAGGGAAAAATACCTCGAAGGTGCAGAGCTCCAAGTTGCTCAGGTCTTGCCAAGGTTTCTCTGAATAAAAGTTCTAAAAAAAGACCACAAATCCACATTAGTGAAGAAGAAGCTGGTAGAGCTCCCTGTGCCGGCAGGGATAAAGGCAAGCACCCTGAGCATTGACCGACAGCAGGAGCTTCGCTGACCAACAGGTATTTTTAAGCAGTCCTGCAGGAAGCTTATTAAACAAGCCATGGAAATCATGGCTCGAGTTGTTCGTTAGCGTTAATCGCATCCACGGACTTCACTATTTTGAGGTGAACTGGTAAAAGGCCAGTTTTCACTCATGGCATCTTACAAGAAGGATGGCGAAAGTAATTAAATGTAAATTTATATTTTTCCCAAAATACGGTTCCCCCACTAACTACTAAATTAATTACAAAATGTCTTCCTAATGAATGTGAAATTATTTAGCCTGTTAAAGTGGTGCAAACAGCTTTACTGTATCATTAATAGTTAGAAATGTTCAGTCAGCGTCGTTGGGGGGGGGGGGGAGTAAACTAAATATGTCAAGGATACATTACTTTCTCCTCTCACTATTTTTTTAATGTCTTATTTCATGGTAGATAAGTGAAAAATCTTTTTACCTGACTTAGTGAGAGGCTCATTTACTCATGCAAATTTAAAACCAAGTGTCATAATACAATGAAATTATAAAAACATATCAAAAAGAAGTTAGCGAGTCACTAAATTTAGCTCCTAATGGAGTTCAACCCGTCTCTACCCGGTTGTATGTTAATGGGAAGAGCTGCAGCGCTCCGTAAACAGCTGAGCGCGGCTTAGAAACCATCGCACGTGCGCGGGGGGGGGGGGGTCTGGAGGAAGCCCTTCAGGTTCACAGCCTTTCCAAGCCTTGGGCTGAAGGAAAGCTCGAAACTCCCAGCCAAGGTCACGAGCACCTTCTAGCATAAAATAAATCAAAAGACCATCGCGATGATCTCCGTGAAAGCACTGGGTTCTGCGGAGCCGCGTCGCAAACGCCGGTAAGCCGAGAATACGAAAGCATTAGAAGAGAAGGAAAAGGGATGGCCTAGAACTAGATGATCTTCAAGATGCCTTCCATCCCAAACCATTCTATGATATGATCAGTCCGTCTGGTAGACCTCTGATATTCAGCACAACCAAAACACCAATTAGCCCAGTGGGAAAAAGATGCCTCTGCAGAGAAATTGGCTTCAGGTACAAGGAGGCAGTTTCCTAAAGATGATAATGTCCATGACCCTGCTCACCAGAGTGGGCTCGGGTTTGGGTTCTGGCCATGGGACCTCCCCTTGTTGACTGATGCAGGCAGGTAGGGAGCTCTGGCTTGGTATCAGCCCAAGTGTGAAGCTGGGACCCAACGCGCTACGAGAGGAAGAAACAAAGATTCCCCGGCAGAAAATCATGAAAACAAAAGACTCTGTAACAAGAAGAGGTAAGAGAACTAATGGAAAAACATCAAATTGCATTAGGGGCTGCGCTAAAGGTTTCCGACATAGTCTCCAGACGACTCTGCTGCTACTCCTGAACCCTTATCGATCCACAGGTCAAACCAGAGGCACAAAAAAATATCAATTTTAGAAAAATATCACTTCTTGTGACACAAAAAAAACCCCAACACCCTGCCCCTATGTACAGGTAAATAGAGAGACTTTTCCACGTGAGGAAAAAACCCATCTGCTGCGGGGCTGTCCTGCAACTACAAAACCAGTAACCTCTCCCAGTCTGGTAAAACACAAAGGCTTGTACAAGAAATGAGGGAGATGTCCTGCTGAAATGCTTTAATTAGTTAATTAGTGCAATTTTGCCCCCTTCTCGGAGGCGTGCAGCACGGTGTTTTTTGCCCCCTTCGATCACTGCGATTCTCAATTTTATTTTTATCCCAAGTTTGATACGAAACAGGATTGACCAAAGAAAAAGAAAACACACACACACACACACAAAAAAAAAAAGAAGAGGAAAAAAAAAATAAAAGACAAACCAACGTACTGTAATCATCCAGCATGCCAATTAAAATGAAAAGATAGCCTGGAAATTAAAATTTAAATGCTATATCTATGAAAAGAAACAGACAGCTTCCTCAGAAACAACAACAACAACAAAAAGCCCCTATTACAGGAACACGACCGTGGCAGTCCAACATCGTCGCCGAAGCAGTTATATAACTTACTATCATCCTTCACATCTGCATACCGTAGATCTTCATCAAATCGTGTCTGGTTTTGCACGTTTATCATCAAGATTTATTGAAGTTGATTCCATAAATTTCATTTAGTTGTTCACTGCCGCCTATTTGTTTCCAAGGCAACAAATGCACTTTGCCCAAGCTGCACGGTAAATCATGAATCGTTCGGAATTTGGGGGTCCCTGCCCCTCGTGCTGCACGACGGCCGCACCTCCCGGCGCAAACAGCAGCACCGGCTCGGCGGCGGCAATAATTAGCGACAGGTTTGATGGGCATTTAAAAGAAATAACAATAATAATAATAATAGTAATGATAATAATGATAAATCATCCACGCTGTGGATGGAAAATGCAAAACTAAGCAGGCAGACCGCAGGCTGCCGGCAGGCAGGCAGGATTCACGCAAAGCCCCCTCTCTCCTATCTCATTTACACCTCGGATGGCTGGAGGTTGAGAAATCCATTCGCAGGTTCAGGAGTCGGAAGGAGCTCTCTGCAAAAAAAAAATACGATGAGAAGAAAAGTCGTCTTCTCGTTGCGGTCGCTGCCAAAGGGACAGCTACAATAGCGAGGGAAACAGAGATGGGGAGGTTTTATAAACATTGCCCAGATCTCCCCCAGCGGGCAGCATCCGACAGCTCGGCCTCGGCGGGGACAGGGAGCCAGAGCCCGAGGCACAGACAACTCGCAGGCAACTTTGGGGAAGTTCAGCTCAGGACGGGAAAAATTCTCAAGTCTATCAGTTGATAGAGTAGCGCTGTCGTCTCCATTTTCAGCAGCTGAGCTCCCGTGGGAGGTGGATGACTCCAAGCACCGCCTTGGAACCCCAATTATTCTTATTGCCCAATTCCAAGTCCAAACAGCGGCATCAGAGCTGCCCCATCCGCGCTGGAGCCACCCAGGAGCTCCTCTCCCTCTGCACCGCGGAGTCGTCCTGATGACCCAACCACGTCCGACACGGGATCGCCAAAACACCTTCGAAATAAAGGGTAACGAAAGAAGGAGACTGGAACTGCAAGAAGACAAAAATCAAACGCGAGAGACTGAGCTAAACCACGCTCTGCGCTCCCGGAGACTCCTCCAGGGAAAAGCCTCGCGCAAAAAGTCATTACTTCAGCGTTTCTAAAAACAAAACCAATCTCGTACGCGATGATGCTGATATTTTAATGGGGCACGATGTTTTCTGAGAGACAATGCAGTTATTTTTGTTTATCTGTCATAAGCAAATATCCATGACTGCAAAATAGCTGTACAGGAGGGAGCTGACAAACTCAGTGTGCTGATGCTGGCCAGTATGGACCTAACTGGACATTAGGGAAAAATTTTCCCCAGCAAAAGTAGTCAGCCACTGGAATGGGCTGCCCAGGGAGGTGGTTGGGTCACCAGCCCTGGATGTGTTTAAGGGTCGTTTAGATGTGGTGTTGGGGGACATGGTTTAGGGGTGAACTCTGTAGAGTAGGGTTAATGGTTGGACTCAATGATCCCAAGGGGCTTTTCCAACCTGGATGGTGATTCTATTTGCTCGCTCTGCTGCCTTGTGTTGTGCTCCACGCAGCCCGAATGCCCCCTCCCAGTAAGAAGGACTTCCAGTCCAGAGCTCATCTGTGAGTGTGCAGGTGCTGGTGTGTCAGAGGGGGCAGATGACAGACATCTGCAGCGGATCTGCTACGGGGCATCTCGCACTCCAAGTGCAGAAATCACGCTTCTAACTTCTGTTCCCAGCTCATGAGTGATCCAAGTCACAGAGCTGAAGCGGTCTGCGTCTGCCCAGCTCACTTCTCTCTTTCTCAGACCCCTTCTGTGGAGTTATTGCTTTACATCCATAAAGCAATTTAGGGCTGAAGCACTAATAATTTCTTCATCTATTTATTCATCTGGTGATAGGAGAAAAATGGGATGTTCCTACAGCTTAAGAAGGCAGTGGATGGAGAACTGCTGGAAAGTATTGATTTAATTGGCCTGGAACACTACATCCAACTCATGTCCACATAACGTGTTTTATGAAGCACTGCACCTAGATTTTAAAAGGACTTTTTAAACTTTATTGCCATCTTGCTTGTGCTTGCCAAGCTAAAAATACTCTGTAAGGTTGTTTTGACCTCATAAGCCACACGGCTAGCTGGAGGTATTGGAAAAAGCCTGCCTTATACTCCAGAAGACATCACAAATTTACACAGTATGAGTCAATTTACCTTTTACTATAACAATGAATTACATAGACTAGGGCAAAAATCAGAAGGGCCATAGGTGTCAGCATAAAGTACAGCTTAGATTCTCTTTCCTGCTGCTTTTTCTTACTCTTTCCAATAACTTCTGTTGCAAGAACCCAGCGGCTGCAGTCAAGGGGACTTTGCAAGAAGGTATAAAAATAATGTGTGTGTGAGAGAGAGAAGCTGTGATAGTTTGTGTTACCTTAAGCCTTCTCTCTTCCAAAGCCCTCGGAAGAAATTAAACCCCAACCTCCCACAGTAGCTTGGCGTATAAATCACAGTCAGAACAAGTGACGCCTACGTACGGCTCAGTCTGAGGCCTTTTGTGTGATCGAGCAAGCTGATGTATGTTTGACGCAACAGAAAATGCCCCGACTCTTTGTGTTCACGTAGAGTTGTGTGCCAGAAGGTGTGACCAGACACTGAGGATCCAGAGGATCCTTTCCCTGTAAACACAATGTCATTACCAACATCTTGCTTGTTTCTGGCACGGTGAGTTCTTACAGATGGTGCCAAGAGCTGCAGAGCTGCCATAACGTACAGCATCAGCTGCCTGGGGTTTTTTAACAAGTCTTGGTTATCTTGGATTTAAAGAATCTGATCTGTTTAAACAGGTTGGGCCTTTGAATGTACACGTACTAACTGCTGTTTATTTAACTGTCGTCTCATAGGCTGGATGGTATTTGAGGTTCGGAAGTTTAAGCTCATCTATGTATGTGCAAAGAGCTAATGACGTGCCCTGGTGAACTTATTTGTCATATACTTACAGATGGGGAGCAAAAGAGTGATTTTAGCTGCAGAGGAGCTGAATCTGAACCTATTTTCTGATGAGGATTTTCTTTAAGCGTGGTACATCCCCCTCCCTTAAGCTTTCCCATGTGCTGACTCAGGAGTTTGCTTGGGCCCCTTTACAACAGAAAGAATCTGGCCAAGCTGAATGCTGACCTGAGGCTTTCCTCCCTGCTTTGTGACAGCCCGGCCAATTCTCCTCCACGCAGAAATGCACAGGAGGGTAAACAGCACCGGGCTGTCCCAGCTGGCTCCGCTGCGCTCTTTGCTCTGCGCTACCCAGAAGCTGTCCTGTGCCAAGGTACACAATGCAACGAAGGAAACCCAGCAGTGCCAGAGCCATCCTTACCTGCATTTGATTTTTAGGGTGTCTCCTGGTAAGATGACAATGTGGTCTTTTGCAGTGCTTAGCGTTGGCCTCTCAAAAAATTCTTCCTCAGCGAGACCTGACCCAAATAAAGAAGAAATCATCATTAGGCAGGCTATTCAGGAGGGTTAGAACGGGCACAAAACAGTTGAGGCGAGCTTTTTGTTTTGTAAACAGTTCCTAATTTGGGGGCCCACACAGTGCTTGCATTTGTGCTGGTGCAATTCAGTTGAGCGTGGAGTTAGTGGTGAGAACCCCTTAGTTTGTTTTTAGTTTCCTTTATTCTAGCACTCAGCACCTGCCTTTCTGCTAATAATCTTTCTCTCCTTTTATTTAGAGCCAGCTTTATTAATGAATTATTGCAGCTTTAGGAGAATAGATTTGTTTCAAAGGATTTTACACACACCTAAAAGTGGAAGGAATCGGGTCTTTGGGAAATAATTTGATGCATGAGCTCACACTTTACATTTTAATCAACGGGAGAAGAGAAGACAGCAATTCTGGGGAGTAACTCTTTGATTCACAACTGTGAAGCATCTGCTGTATTAAAAGCGAATCAAAACCCAGCTGGTTTCCAAAGCACCATCCACAAATACCACGTTTGAACTCGACAGCGAGCCGCTCGCTTTGTGGGCGTCCTGGCTGTCTGCTGGGGTAAGGCTCCAGCCAGTGTGACAAGGTTTGTCAGTTCTCTGGTGACGATGGCCTTTAATGACAGCAGGGATAAAGGTCTCTCTAATCTTCATCTCCTGGCTCGGAAAATGTCTTCTGAATGTGAAACCGTCCTCAGTGGGACACATATCTGAGTGTACATCTATGACAATATAATTTTCAGAAAGGGAAACTGAGAAGAAACAGAAATGAGGTTGGCCAGGCTGGTTTCCTTGTCCAAATTCAAAGTAACATAATCAAGGGAAGGAGAAAACAGACTTAGATAAGTATCTCAATTTCCAAAGCTCTGACATTAAAGCTGTATGTTTTCTTTCCCCTCCTGCTCTTCAAATCTCTATCTTCTGCTTTGCCTTGAACTTGATAAGCCAGAAGTCTTTAGCTGGGCTTATAACAGAGGCATTATTCTCAGCAGAATAGTGGAGATAACATATCTAGCAAAAAGAGAAACATTAGGCTTTAACTTTTCAACTGGATGAAACAGTGATTTTCTTGCCTCCCACCTTCCAACTCTCATCTCTTTTTTTGCTGGATTTGAGTAAAAAGCTCTTAGCCTGGCATATCCTCTCAGTGTGGAGAGTGAGTCACTCCTACTTTGGAGAGTCCGGCTTCTTCCGTGAGCCATCCCAGTTCCCAGCAGAGGCCAGCTAGTCTCACAGCACCAGAAGAATCCTTCCCAAAGGGGTCCTTCCTATAGACCTCTAGCTGGGACTTTAAACTAGTCCTGGCCATGGCTTCAGCACCACAGATATCCCCCCACCTCCCAGTTTTGCATAACTGATGACACTGTAGAATAAGAAGTTGGGAGTCTGGCCAAGAGAAACTCCCTCCAGTGCATCTGTGTGATGTTATTTAGTATGTCCCTCTCCAAAACCTGCTATTAATATAATGCTGTGGAAGCAAAACAGCCCGTGGGGTCCAGCCCTGCGGTTCCCCCGTGGCTTTCCAGAAGTACCATTATTCCTAAACTCAGTCAGGATGACACGTGCAGGGAACAGCATCACATCAAGCAAAGAACCAACAGCAAAAGCCCCAAACTCTGCAGGAGGAGACGCTCTCGGACGAGCGCACCCGTGCGCTTGACTCCGCGTCCCCTCCCCTCTCTGGAAACACCCCGTTCACGCCGAGCAGGGGCTGAGCTTTGGCATGTGTTACTTCGGGATGCTGAGGTGTTTTTGGTCTCTGTGCTGAGCTTTGCAAAAAACAATCCAAAGAAATGGCCAACGGCCCCGGAGATGTTTGTCAAGTGTCACTTGATTTGCTCGCTGAGGGTTGGTTGGGTCCTGCGTGGCTCTCCCAGGACACAGCTACTGCTGTGATCAGCTCTGTGCTGTTTATGCTGCAATGTTAGCCAGGTGCTGCTTCGACTTAGAAAATCCTGGGGTTTGAAATAATCCTTTATTTCTTTCCTCATGTGCCTTCAGTTGTTCTTAGGGCTTAGGGGGGCTTAGCTGATGTCTTGATCTGGCCTTTGGAACAGGCATGAATTTTACCTCTTAGGAGCAAGTGTGACACTGTTGGAGTGGTCTGGAGGGCAGTGCCAGGCAGCTGGCATTAGACCTGAGCTGCTGTTGTGACCGGAGAGCAAGTCCTTGGGCTTTTATAATATTTGAAACTGTTTTCTTCTAAAAGAAAGAAACTTATTTTTCAGTTATTCTGGTTATACTTCTGAACTACTTCTTTCCCAAAGTTTATTTTGGCTTTGGGAGCTGAAGAAAAGAATAAGCAAAGTGTAATTTCAGTGCTTTTCTATCCCATGGAGGACAGGAGGAGAAATTCCTCTGCCACACACACTTTTGATGGCTGCTGCCAGGTGACAGAGGGTTTATATAAATACAGTGTGTGCCCTTTCTGGCACACCAGAGCCAAAGCTGAGTGGGAAAAAAAAAAAGTTTGAGGGCAAAATGAGAGAGTCGTGGGGGAAAAGGTTACTCTGTGCTACATCAGGATGCCGAAATGCCACAACTGGCAGGAGGATGCCTCGCTAGACTGTTAACCTCCCGTGGTTCCTGTAGAGCTAGACTTCAGTTCTTGGAGGCAGAGCGTGAGGCAGCCCCGGGGCATGTTGGATGAGAAGAAAGGGATCTACTCTACTTTCTTATTTGTTTGATATTTTGGAGGAGACTCGTGGCTTTTAAGAAGGCGTTAGGGTGCTGCAAGCAGCTTCCTGCAGAGAGAAGCAGGCGGCGTAGGCTGCAGTGTGCTTGGCAGTGCCCACCCTGCCTTCCCACAGCCCTGCACCCCAACGTTGGCCTTCAGGTTCTCATCCAGACCAGGCGGTGGTGCCAGGGGAGCTGGGATGGAGGTGGGTACTGTTTACACCTGTAGAAGGACTAAATCTTCTGGGATATTGTGTGCAGGTCGTTTAGTTGCTGCTCTGCAGGAGCCGTGGGATACAGGCAAGTGCTCCTTTTAGGGAACACTGTGGAATACTAGGCAAGATCTAGTTCTGGGAAGGGCAAAGTTAACCCAATGCTGGCGTCTCATGGAAAAACCTGGGTTGAATATGCCGTGGAGCTTAGTACAGTGCTTTTCCTTAGAAGGAATGTGAATAGTCACCATTTTAGGATATTTCAGTTTGCTTTTATGGCTTTATCAATACACATCTCACAGTTATTAGTAAAAGTTTTTCACAGCTGCTCTGCACTTTATACATAAACTCTCAGGCTTGAGGAGCGTCTCTCTGAGATACTCCTCTCGTGGTACTCTATAAAACCAGGACCTACAACCTGCTCCATGCTGCTGGACCAAGTCTAGATGAAGTTAATGTGCTCTGATTGCACAGCTCAGATTACAACCTCCAGGCCTAAAATAACATTCTCCTCTGCTAAATAACTTTGGTCCTGCTCTAGGGCTACGAGGGTCATAAAATGAAAAACACGTACTCGCGCCAACCGCGTCGTTTCCAGAGCAAAGCTCTGCAGAAGAAAAAACATCTTGGCAGGCTGTGTTCTGCAGAACGGTGCACAAAGGCTCAGGAGACAGCACTGGTACCATGGCTGTCCCTGCCATTTTCTCTCTGGAGCTAACGCTGCTGCCTGGGGTGAGGAACCTGCTGCATCCTTCCTTAGATCCCCCGGTGCGGTTTGGGATAAGATGCTAGAGTGATGTAGACACATTGGAGCGTGTCCAGAGGAGGCTATCAAGGTGATCAGGGGAATGGAGCATCTCTTGTATGAAGACAGGCTGAGGGAGTTGGGGCTGTTCAGCCTGGAGAAGAAAAGGCTCCAGGGAGACTTTACAGTGACCTTCCAGTACCTGAAGGGGGCTGACGTGAAGGTGGGGAGAGGTCTGTTCCAAAGGGTTTGTAATGATGGGACAAGGAGCAATGGTTTTAAGTTGGGAAAGGAGAGGTTTAGACTGGGTATTAGAAAAAAGTTCTTTAATCTGAGGGTGATAGACCACTGGAATGGGCTGTCCAGGGAGGGGGTGGAGGCCCCATCCCTGGAGTCAGTCAAGGTCAGGCTTGATGGGGCTCTGAGCAACCAGCCCTAGGTAGAGATGTCCCT